>PPHD01021454.1:0-13247 GCA_002909625.1 Bambusicola thoracicus | reverse complement strand
TTTAATGGATCTGTGGCTTTTTGCCACGGAGTAATTCTATGGTTTACCAAAATGCAGTCTTTGGGCTTGTTAATTTCATATTTACTTTGCTGGGCCTGTAATCTCTCCACTCTTTTAATTAAAAAGGTTTCAGGCAAGTGTTCATATGAAAAAATAGTCATTCGAATCCTAATATTTTCACCCACAAAAAACTCACAGAGGTTGTATCTATTTTGGTTTATGAGAGCCTGTTTTGCACAAACTATTATAATTACTCCCTTTCATAGCAGTAGTTTCCCATGACAATTAGAGACTTAGTTGTGCTATTCTGTTTGCATTAGAAATTTGCCAGAATACAAGAAAGGAAACCTTAAAATCACTGAACTACCCACAGTTTGTTTGCAAACCTGTTCATGAATAATCCCTGTCTGTTTTTCACAAAGACAATGGAAAAAGCCAGGGGGAGGAGGAAGGAAAATATGTTTGATGACTAGTGGATAGCTCAGACTGTGCTTTCTTTGTTTGAGCTTCAGTGAAGATAAAAGAATTAAGTTGGAAAATATTAACCTTTAATATAAAGGGAAGGCGGTTTAAAATGACTGATTTCTTTATTGAAAAAGTCACTTTTCACTACTGCAACACACCATGTTGTGTAGGCGAAGGCAAACGAAAGAGAACTGAGAAAACATTTTTTTTAACAGTCACCAACGAGGGCTGCATCAACTCTGCCACCACAGGTATAAGCACAGCTCATGACCACTAAACTGAAGTTGACTGAAACTAGCTGCAGAACTACCCTTGATGACCTCTGGGCTCTCAGGCTGCTGTTAAAAGGACCTGAGCAAATCTGTTCAGAGGTGGTTGCAGAGCACCTGCAAGTACTTCAGTTGTACTTCTGGATAACAACTCCATGTACCTTAAAGCACTTCATCTTAGCTCAGGACCTTTAAGCAACGTTTTAAAAAAGGATGCCATTTTCACCCAGTGCAGTCCACAGCTATACCGTCCACTGCAAAACCTCTCTAGATTTCATTTCATCTGGCTATAAATTAGGCTTCTTCCACCTATGCAGACTAAGCTAGACTAGGAAAGAAGAGACCAGGTTCTGAACAGCTGCTTCACGCCCAAGATTAGCATCTTTCTTGGTAAGAATAACCAGGAAAGGTGGTGGTAATGGGATGCTCACATAGAGACACTGATCTGTTTCACACTTTGTCCCTTTGCTTCAGCAAGGTGGAAAAGCACAGCAGTGTTTCAGAGGAAAACATCAAACACTTACTCTATGCTGTACTGTAAACAGCCTTCTAACTAGTTTTCTTTTCCTAAGTCCAAATTCCTTTTAGCCTCAGAACAACATTTACAGCTTCTTACACATGTGGTGTACTCACAAGCTGAGAAGTGAAGACTTGAGCAATGCTGTGATCCTCGCTGTTTAGTACTAAATGGGTTTGCCTAATCTTTGACAACTCATACTGCCATTAACTTCTTCCAATCTCTGCAACAAAAAAGAGCCTTTTACAGATTAATAGTCTGTAAAACAGCAAGTAGAAATTCCAATGAAGTTAAAAAGAGATTATCTCAGCCTACTAGTTCAGTCTGGAATGAGGAGGTGTGAAAGACTTCAACATAACCTGTATTTTCCTCATCTTCAAAATATCATTGCTTATACCAGAGAAACAAGATCCCACTGCGCTGCAGCCACCGGCTATACAGCCCTAAGTCCCAACTCTCCCATTTGCTAAGGTTTGGGCAGGCTCTTGGTCCCAGGGGGCAGGAGACACACAGAAATAAATTGGAGCAAGCTACAAGAAGGTTAAATTTTTTTGTGTGTTGTTCCGTCTTTCCCCCCAAAAACCCTACCAAGTTAAAGTCGTAGTATTATCCCATTTTCCAGGTGCAGAACAAAGGCTGAAAAGACAGATTACCAAGGAGCAAACCTCCTTAATACAAATTAAAGTACTGACTGTAATACTGCCAAAAGGCACGTCACTGGAGCTTGCTAATTGCAGCTGTGATGGAAAAGACAGCAGAACTCACATGGGAGACAAAATGAGGACAAAACCGTCTTGGGAAATAGCAGCCCGCCCCAAGCATCTTACAGTCTAGAGAGATAAACACAGGCACTTCTAAGTGACTCCCATGTAATAATATCTCACCTCCTGTTTCTTAGCATATATCGGTCTCCAAAAACTCCTCTGTGGTAAGTTACGCTCCAGGAAATAGTATTATTTTCACTTTCCAGACAGGGAATTGAGGCAGTGGAGGTCACAGGTGAAGTCTCAAGGAAGTATGTAACGAGATTTTTAATAAGGCCTAAACAGACAAGTTTCCTCATTCGAGAACGATAAATGCTCAAGATTTCCAAGAATTCCTAAGAGCAAGATGACATCTAACCACACCAGTAGATACATAAATATATGTATGTAACTTAAAAAACGTCATCCCACATAAAAAGACTGGATTTAGACATCACAGTCCAACACTATATTCTTCCCCCACTCTCCTCCCCTCTCAGGGATCACGCCATGCTGAAGTCGCCAAAAACACACAGGAGTGTCAGCCTCCAGCACTGAAGCTCCCCATTAAGTACTTCTGAATTCCCTTCCCAGACTTGTTCAGAAGTGTCTTTGGCATCCAGCTCACAACCAAGCCTGGGCAAACACTTCCCCTCAACTCAGCACTCCTCCACCCATGTCCCCAAGGGAGCTGAGAACTCCTGCCAGCATGATTCTCACATAAAACACATCAGCAGTCACGTTTGTAAAAAGTAAAAAAAGGGGTGGAAAAGAGAGGAACTTCTGTGTAACAGCTTAGTGGTTAAAGAATTTAATCACAGCATTACATACATTAATTCTTTCTTTACTTCTTGTTCCCACCTCCTAGGAGCACACCCTACCTAATACGCCTCTGTGAACTCTGGGAAGGAAATAATCCCTGTTCTTCCACCGCAGATAAAAAGTCCCTTTACCAGATTCTGTTTCCAACCACTGTACACGGTAAGAACACCAGAGGCTAAAACGCAGTGAAGGGTTTGGGACAAGGACTGGAACCCAGCACAACACCTTCCAGACCACCGCAGTCCTTCTAGGGCCACAGCACCACTCCTCTTTCTTATCTACTGAACCATTAAAGAGCTCATGCAAACCAAACAGCTTTCTGCTGGATGCCTTAGTCCCTACAACCTCTCCTGAGACACAGGTCTCCTTAGCAGACAATAAAAAAGCCGAAATAAGATGAACTAAGGATGTTGCCTTACCCAACTTTTTTGTGCTTTCTCTTATTATTGTTTGTGGTTGTTATCATTAATGAAGTTTAATGAAGTTCTTTTTTTGTTTGCTTAAGAAAAATGTGCTGTGTTCAGGCTTTGAAGGAAAGTTTAGGTTACATTCTCCTAAAGGTGATTCTGAGTTGACGCTACCCAGTGCGAGCAGCATGTTGTGACAGCGCTACTTGGTGTCCCAGCCTTCAAGCAGTGCTAGATTTAACACACACCCACAATCTCAACATTCTTCTGTGAGCTGCATTCAGTATGTGCTTGATCTCTTCGACTGCACAATGAACTGCTCAGCTCATCCTGCCCTTATCCTGCTGGCCCTACAGCCCGGTGGTGCAAAGGCACCCACAGCAATTCTTTAGCAGACAGTGGTCAAAAAGGATGGTCTGAGGTCTCACAAGCAGCCTGAGAGTGCAGACCAGAAACTTTCACTCAGAACTTCACATGCCCCAAACCCTGGCATCTGAATCACAGCTACCTGGGAGCTTTGTGCTTTGCGTCTTATTAACATTGAGAGGTATTTCCTCTATCTAGAGACTTGCAATCTCTCCAGGTTCTGCTGCAGGCTTAAAGATATCTCACGACCCTTAATACAGCGCATACCTACAGCAACATTTTTCCTTGAAAATGCATGAATTATGATTATTCCAGGATTCTCACCCACACACACACACAAAAAAAACCTGGCAAAAATTAACTCCTTAGAAGAAAACCGAACTTCTAGGTAGAAAACAGAGCTAAGTAAACTGCATCCAAATAAAGGATAAAATATCATAATTCCACACAATTAGAAGGGCTAAGTCTATTTGGTTAAAGGTGTATTTGGAAAAAAAAAAAAAGTTGCATATGCCAAGAAGCTGGACATTTGTTTATTCAAAGTAAAGTCTTACATATCAGAGATAGGGCTTGAAAATAAGTAATAATAACTGATGCCAGTTCGCACAGCATACTGAATACATGTTTTTAAATTCTTTTTCAGCGGAAACCCACAACCTCAGAAAAAAAAAAAAAAAAAACATCCCACATGAACACTAATGGGGATTCTACTCTTTCACAGTTCTGTGGTGCTCTCTCTCTCTCTCTATCTGCTTCTTTATCTACAATTGTTACCCTCACTTAAATGTGGTTTTAGAAAGAATCTCAGACGTGAACACTTCCCCAGAAACTCGCAGAATGCCACAGGCGTAGAACTGTAAGACTTTTCTTATGCTGCCAACAAGGGACATATCGTGCGTATTTTGGTGTCACCAGTCTGTACAGATAAACCAAGGAAAGATGTGAGAGGAAGAGAGATAAATGCCTTCTACAGATGCATGGAAAATTACTTTCTCCTGCTACCCCCGTGAAAGACACGATACTAGTTTTGCTTCATTTAACACCCATCTTCTGATGATCTGACTGACTTAAACCAAGAATCTATATGTGACTTACTTTTAAAAGAGTAACATCTCCATATTTATGCATGGACAAATATACAGCAAATTACTCCAACATAAAAGTTCTCTGATGTTCAGAGAAGTCAGTGCTTCTTCCACAATTACCATTCTAAAACAACAAATGAAAAGACCACCATCAATTCCTGGATTTTATTTATTTTGTTTAGAGAGACTGTAAATAAACAACCGGTTCACAATGCAACAGCTTTCTGAAATTAGGACAGAAAGCCAACTGGTTAAACTCAGGGTAAGAACACACAATCTACTCTTTGGTAATATACTGATATAAACATACGGGGTCTATTTTTTGTACAAAGTATTCCCATCTTTCTTGTGCTATTCACACTACCAGCCGATATTTTCAGAGGTGTCTACTTTGTACAAAGTCACATGCTCTGAAATTACAAAGAGTAGACAGTAGTGGTGTTGTAGTTGACTCTTGCACATCAGCACAGTGCCATCTTTCAAAGGGATTACTGTGAAGCTGCATGGATGTCATACAGAGTGAATGGTACTGCAGGGAAGTACAGGACGTGAGAAGCAAACTTAATAACTAGTTTCCTCCCATCACTCCCTGTTCTTTGCCTCCTTGCTCAAACGAAAGAGTTTTGGTCAGCTTTGTCTATACTGCTTTTGATTCTCTTCTCCAGATGCTATCACAGGACCAGCCCCCCATTTCTAAACTCTATCTCCAAATATAGTTAACATAGAAGCAAGCAGGAGAACAACTCTTGCTATCACCAGTTGTTTTCTTCTGGTGCAGAAGTACAAAGGAAAACCCACCGCAGCTAAGGCACTGCTGGACTTCATTACAAAGCTGACACATGTTTGGAAGAAGTCCTCCTCTCTCAACAGTAAATATGTATTTATTCAATATTCCGTGATTTTCTAGAGCCTCTCATCTAATAATGAAAGTTAGCAAATTAAATCTTACATCACTCCTGTCATGTAAATATCACCACCATTTCACAGAGGGAGAAATGTTCAGAGATTTTCACAAAGGGATGCAGACCATGAGTTCAGTCAGAGAAACCACAGCTGCTAATCTGTCACACACTTTCCATTAAGTGGCCTCTTTCCCAGATCTAAGACAGTCAGGCCCACAGGTAGGCACTTAAAAAGTACCCACAACAGGAAACAGAACACCTATCAACTTTGGCTTTCCACTCTACACACAGAGTACCTCATGGAGCTGGAGCACTGAACTCTCATCTCCTCACCCTGCAGCTGCCATAAAAAGCCAGCAGATCCTCATGCCCCTCCTGATGCCAAAACCACAGTATAACTTGGCTCATCTCTTAAAGTTAAATGGCCTCACAGAGCCCACACTGGGTTCTTGGCTGCCTGGCAGCTGGCTGATAGTCCTCCAACCCCAAGCAAGATCTCACAGGTTAGACAGGAAGCCAGTAAGAGACATGGCAGGGGCCCCCTTACCCAGCCCTGCATGGCCCTTGGCGAGGCACCTTCCATAAAAATACGGACAAACACTGCAAGACCACCTCTGACCCTTCCCCAGGCCGCGATGAGCTTCACAGAAGCTATTGTGGTACATTTATGTGAACCACTGTGTTTTCAAAATTAATAGAGGAAATGTTTTAGCCACGAACTACAGCTGCAATTTCCTTACTCATCCCTGAGAAAGGAGAGAAATGACAAAAAGCGGTTGCCCAAGATAAAGGTTAAGATCACTCCCGTTTCTCCATGGTTTTAAAAGCTAAAATTTTAATTAAGTGCCAATTCACTTGTTAGCTGGATATCTAAATAACATCCTCCTGGAAGTGCTGTAAGTTACCTACCTCATAAGAAATGAGCACCAGTAAGTTCAATCTCTGCTGCTGAGAAGCAAAGGGTCACAAGAAAGACAGTGAGTAACCAAAATGCCTCCACTGTTTCTAACAATCCATTTTAAACAATGCCATCAAGTTAACAGCACAGACGATGGCATCACCCGCTGAGCAGCTGTGGAGAAGTACACCCAAGAAGTTCCAAAGCTCTATGCACCACACTTCAATCTCCCTCCTGCTGCCAAGGGAGAGCTGACGCCATGGCATCTGAAAGTGCGGGAACCTCCAGCTGCCTGCTCACCCTTACATCCCATTAGCACCTCAGCTGAGCTTAGGCCATGTATGTTTGCCCTACAGTATTCTAATTCTCTGGTCTAGAGCCTGAACTCTGAAATACACAAGTAAACGGGTCCTTTTGCTTTCAGATCCACCCCTTAAAAATATAAAAATGTCCCTGTATGCACAACTGACTGAAGCCCCTCCAATGCACCAGCATCAGCTTTATCAAGCTCTCTGCACAGATGAGTGCCCGCCTATCATGGGCAGCTCAGTCCCAAAGCTATCAGTGCTCCTTCTGAAGTACACCACGACAAGGGACACAAGGTTTCTGCCTCTGCAAACTCCCCAAGCCATCAAGAGAAGCCAGGCACGTAACTAGATGGGAACAAATACAAGAGAAGCTTATTGCATTTTAGACAGAGGAAAGAACAGCATTTTAAAAAATTAAATGCTTTCAGCGATCATCTACAACGTACACCAAACATACAGCATGAGCCAAACAAAATTGACTGGCAGGACCTATTAGTATGCAGACTCTTTATAGCATGAAAGGGACAGATTTTGATTTTTGCTCAACTGTGAGATGCTCTGCTGAGGATTTAAAGCAAACACGAGAAAAAAGAAAAGCACACATTCTCATTGCCAATGTTCCACATCCCAAACATAATAGTGAGAGGTTTTTCCTCCTTTGAAGAAGTTGAATCTCATCCAGCAAATGACAGAAACCTCCGGCAGTATAAGATCCTGTGGAGAAATCATTTAAGCAGACCAAAAGAAGGAAGCCAAGTTAGACGACCTCCACTCAAAACAACATCGTGTCCTGTGCTCCCTCTTCTAACACTGATGGGAAAATCACAGGTATGTTCGTGGCATCATGGTATGTAATACTAAAAAAAAAATTAATTAAAAAGCAATTCTAAATTGTGTATGTGTGTATCCTTTTACTTTGTATTATTTTTTCTTAGTAGAGTACAGCTCATACACTTTCAAGAATAGAAAAATTACGATAATAACTGCAAGCTGCATTACATGTCCAGCTCCCTGAACTTTACTGTGAATCTTAGGAGGCTTTACTCCTTACTTGTAAGAAACTATTACAGAAGAATGCTGGAGAAAAACTAAGAAACATGAGCCGAGTGCCGTTTGGCAGCTTAAAATTAGAAGGGAAATAGAAAGAACCCCAGATTTATTATTTATCTTATGATTAATTTTCAGCCAATCTTGTGATTTTCTGGAGATTGGCATGATTTAACATTTAGAGCTGGCAATAGAGCATACCATACAAATACATAACCATAAAGAGACCAATTCAAGTTTACTGTGGGGAATATAACTTTGACTGGCCTGACATCTGCACATTTAAACATCTCAGCCATAACATCACGGTGTTCAATGCCAGAACATTACGTACCTGTCATAGGCTAGTAAAAATGATTCTGTAAATCTAAATCCTATCTATACAGGCAAGAAAGAACTATGTTCTATTCACCATTTGTAATATATTTTGATTGTATTTAAAAAATACTAAAAAAGACAGTTACAGACACCTTCTTGACACAGTGCCAGCATGCCTCCCACTACGCTTAACTACTACAGGTGTGTCACCACTACGATAAAGAATATCAAGGAAAAAAATTCACATAAATAGTACTTCAAGGTAACAGTGCAACATGAAATTATCATCTCGAACCAAGACAAAACTTGTAAAAATACACATCTGAACAGAGACACCGACAGGTACTCTTTGAAACACCTCATATTTTTACATTTTAAAATAAAGATTACTTTCTCATACAAACCTTCAATTTATTTTATAGAATTGGATTTCTAGAGTATGGATAGGTGCAGCTTCAAGTACATCATCACCTGTTACTTAATGCAAGCATCGGTTTATACTCCCCAAGTTTCACATTATCATCTTTGCTCTGTTCCCTTTGTGCCTTGTGGGTAAATAGGTTTTCTGAAAAATCAGTGGCAACAGATGTGCTGAATCTGCAGACAGCAGCAGAAGTGACTTCTGTAACAATTATAATTCCTCTGTTCAATAGCCAGCACACGTCTGTGATAGACTTGGCGCTCTGTTCTATTCTCACAAATTCCTACAAACGGTAGGTTGCCTCTTCTCATTAAAAAATAAAATACAAGTAAGGCCAAACTGATAACTCTCAGCATAGGTGGTATTATGTGTAAAAATAAAAAAAAGTTCTGTTTCTCCACATACACTGTAATAGACCTGAGGGTATCCCTCTCACTGTACCCTGAAGAGAAAAAACAGAATCTCTGCCCTGAGGAGCTTCCAGTCACGATTATTTCACATCCTTGAACCTTTACGTTAAAGGTTATTTATTTCAGTTGCAGAACCAAGCAGCCACACATTTTCAAGCTAGATTTACAGTTGCCTCTGCAGCTTTAATTCTTCTTTCCTAATGTCTGTTTTGTGCAGCGAAAGAAGTCCTCTAGGAAAAGCAGTAATGAGATCAGTGAGTGTGTAACCAAGACCCGCAGCACGCTGCAGACACACAATGGGGCAGGATACACACTGTACAGCTTGGGCATCCTAGCACCCACTCTTTGAAACCTCTCCGCTAATTAATGTTTTTTTTCCTCCTGTGTTTAACAACCTCGGCACTTATTTTTTTACCCCTGAAAGGAAGGCAAATCTCACTGTACAGTATGCTGCCAACGCAATTACACATGAAACGCTGACATCGCTCCTCGCTCCTCTAGCTCTGGCTGCTCAGCATGATGCTCGCAGTGTAGCCATGCCTGAAGCTGCACTACCTGTCCAGGAGCAAGATGCCCCTCATCATCCTCCTCCTGCTCTGCAGCACCTTTCCTCTGCCCTACCGCTGGCGAAGACCAGGGGACTCCCGCCACAACAACGTCCCTGACTGCAAACAGTAAAGGTGACAGCTTCTTGCCAGGGAAAAAAAAGAAAAAAAAGCCACTGAATCCTGTGAGAATTTTTGATACCACAAAAGTGTTAGGCAACCCTAGCCATAGGGTCATTTTGGCCCCCTCAGTAATTACAAGTGTGCCCATAAACTAACACAGCCAGTGAGGCAGCATTGCAGCAGTTAGCATCTTAAAAAGGCAGAGAAATGCTTCTGTGTTTAAGCAAACACAAGTACAGCCTTTTGCTAGGAAAAACAGAATGTGAGACTTAATTTTAAAGTTTGCTCAGCACGCCTTGTGCTGCTTCCCATGTCTTAAGCATCTGCCCGAATTGCCAAAACAAGTGGGTGAAAATGACACTTTCCTTATGAATGGCAAAATGAGCGTGAAATGCAGGCTCTCATCCTAATATACATTATTCTGCAATTGAAGGGGGCAAGGTTACTTCAACAGTAACAGCACAGAGGAGTGCAAACAGCAAACTGAGTAATTAACAGGTCCTTTCCGCAGAAAGGTTCTTCAACACCTGTGTCGGGGAAAAAAACACCTTGTTTGAGAATTGAGCCATTAATACAAAGGAAAAGGTTTCTGGTTTAACTGCAGAACAGCGTGTTTTCTAAGTTTTCATAGGCTTCTAAGCTGTTCTACTGGCTTCGGTGGTAAAAGAACCTATAACTAGAACAAGCCTAGTAGTCAAACCGATTTGATAACCTATTTTTTACATTTTGCGACTTTGATGGAAAAGCCACTTGTTTTTCTCTTCCTCCTTGATAGTCCTGGGTGAGCTGCAGTCTTCAAAATTTCACTTCTAATCTCTCTCATTTTGAAGTTTTCCAGTTCAGTTTCGACTACCCACTGCCTGTATCTCTATTAAATCTTTCCTACTATTCATAATAGAGAACAAATTCAGCCAGTAAAATTTTAGCTGGCTCTCCAGCTATTCTTCAAACAGAAGACAATATACCCTCAGCTGCAGCCTGTGTTAGAAAAATAAGGTTTGCACACATACGTGTACACACATCCACGCCAAGTCTAGCCCACTGCTAATGAAACAAAGAGTGCTTTTCTGTTACACACACAGCACATACGCAAACCAATTCCCTGCGATGTATGTGTTTTATGGCCGTGAAGATGAAAAATGGTCGAAACTCGGCCCTAAATTAAACAAATTGATTCCCATCTTTACCCTTTTACCAAAATAATTTACTAAGGCTTAAGAAGCGAGCAGACTCAAGGCTGGGATGTCGTACAACCCATATATTAACTCAGTCGGCAATAAATCTCCCCTTACTCTCCAAGCTCCATACTATTTTCTTAAATAGCTCACTATAAAGCCCCAACCTAATTAAAAACAGCTTTCTCGGCAACAGTGGCCTTGATTTCACTTATTTACACATTAACTGCAGCATCCGTTTGGCCAATCCAGTCTATTCCCTGTACCACGCAGGGCCTTTTATCTGCCCTGGACAGCATTTTCTCCAGCAGATGAAGTAGATGCCGATTGATTTGCTGTCGAGCATGGTAAATTAATAGCAACAAATTGCTGAGGGCCCCATCTCACTGCTCCACCATGCTTCGGCAGTTTTGCTTTATTTGCTCCATGATGGGCAGCAGTCAGGCCTCTTCAAGTCAATTTCTTCTTAACAACCTGCAATACTTTTCAATGGTGAAAATAGAGCCGTTCCTTGTAAGTCAGAAATCAATATCCTATTGCCCTTAGAAAATGCTAAACAAGCAGTATTGGCAATCCACTTGGTACTAGAGGGTATCAGATATAATGCAAATCCATACTGCTTCCCTCCTCATAGTTATTACAGTTTGCTAAAAGGTTCCTAATGCCATTTATCATCATTTACCATCGACTACTGCAGCTATGATTATGATATCCTATCAGCTAGCAGAGCCCTTTCATTTCTATCCAATTAATATTTTAGCAGCACTCAAATGGTTGTTGCCCAAGTCTTCTAATAAAATTTACATGGATTGAACTGAAATGGCGTGGGCTTTTTTTTTCGTTACTGTGATCTTAAGAAGTAATTTCATTTATTTTTTAACACACGGCTTCTTAAGAGATCTGAATTTTCCTTCAAAAATGCTGAAATCCAGCATTCCAACGTGTGAATTAGTTCAAAGACGGAGGCCTGACCAAAAAGAGAGAATCAGCATTTACATACTGCCGCCTCTAAAAACAGAATGGAAATAAGAAGAGAATGCTGCATCCCGCTTATGCTTTCCATCAGTCTCATTCACAAATATCTGCTGTCTGGAGCCAAATACAGACACTTATTTCAAGTGATAATTACAATTCTCAATTAAAACCTTCAGAAAGCATGTTTGATTACAGCAATTTAAATAAACTGTTTACCATAGCATTAAAACAGCCTAATTTCAGAAATTAAACCAAATGACCACCAACAAGTAGCAACGTTGCATTAGAAACACAGCGCAGTATGTCAAGTATTCATTCATAAACCATTCGCTGAGCCTCAAAAAAAGAAAAAAAAAACAACTTTGTAGGAAATGGACTTCCTCGGATCACACTCACACGTTCTCTTTTATTCTAACACTGAGATTTACAACCGCAGGGAATTATCTGGTCATACTGCAATCCAGAATCACCAACCCACTGGTTTTTCGTTGTTGTTGTTTGTTTTTTGGAACATGTCTGTTTTGAAGCTCTATTGATCTTAGTAGAGAATATCAAAAATTAGCTTAATGTTTTAGGCTATAGCACCACATGTCACAACACACCCCACACTTGTCTTTAAAAAAAAAATACAAATGACTAATTCTACCAGTCTAATGCTATTTACTCAGTTACCAAAATTTAAATTAATTATGTTCTCAAACATAATTGTTAAAAATTGGCAACATTATGCAGGCTTAATTAAGATTAAATCCAATTTACTAAATGTACTTTAATTGGTACTAATTACATTAGCTTTCCTTTCAGAATGACAAATTCCCCATAGGTTTCACTTTAATAGTCTTCTATCAAAATCAACACAGGATGACTGATGATGAGCATCACACGAGGGGTAGGAAAGCAACGCTCTCCCCCACCTCCCCCGCCCGGCACACACACACACACTATCGCCGCGCTCCACGTTTATCCTTTTATCAATTTGCTAAGTCACAGAGTCATGACTCCATCACAGCCATCATTTTCTGTTCCAGTGAAAAATTTCTCTAAAAATAAATACTCTGTGGCTGGGAGCAGCCAAGAAGAACGGAAGCTTTAACAGAAAAATACACAAAGGTTTCAAATATCAGGGCCACCAATTACTAGGGTACTTCCAAGGACTCCAGGGAGTCCTGCTCTTGAACCCTTTGAGACGCAAATCTAGTAAGTGAATAAGCCTAACCTGATCTCGAGAACTCGGCCCAATTACGCCGAAGGGCAACTTCACCGCATTATTGCCTGCTTTCCATTACAAGGGCATCCAGCAGTACATCTGGAAAAGAACCTAAGAGGAACCAAGGCTGTCTGCCCAGAAAAACAAATAAAGACAGATATGCCTCTGTGCTAAAGTGAAAAAAAAAATAAAAAAAAAGAAAGAAAATATAATAAGTAGGTGGTTTGCAGGGCTGTCTGTATTT
>PPHD01021453.1:0-13247 GCA_002909625.1 Bambusicola thoracicus | reverse complement strand
AGCTGTTGGCTTAGATGTGCTTTACTAAAAGCTGTTCTCTGTTCCCTCTTTCGCCATGACTTAAAAAGAGGTGGGCTTTTAATTGGATAGCATTTTATTTGGGACCCAACAAGGTTTGGTGGCTCTGCTGATGGGAGTGTGACGGAGCAATGTGCTCAGAACAGGGTCATCCTGACCACAGTACAGAATGAGAACAGCACACACGGAGCAGGATGGCCACGTCTTTGTCCGAGCAAACCTTCTGTGCACCATCCTGTCACTCTGATTCCATCCAGCTTCTCTTATCTATGGCTGTTGTTGCCACTTATCTGGGTTTGCAGATGTTGACTGTTAAATACGGAAGGTTGAATAAGGTGGATGGAAAAATATGGAGCAAAGCAAAGGTTTTCAGCAGCTAGTGCAGAAGTCTGGTCTGCCTGGTCTCCACACCCACCGCATTTGAGAAACTGATACACAACTTCAAGAGCTGTGCTGCAGAACTTCTGACATTCTTAAAAATAGACTAAAAAATGATCTACTAATTAAAATACAATAATTTTAAATTGTCCTTTTTCAACAAATTAACATTATTTTATGGCTGGGAGATAGTTATCTTAAGTAATTACCCTATTATTCCAGTGACAGACTGATGGTGACCTTTCGACTGCAAGTGAATTATGCAAATTGGTATTTTCATTAAACGTTAAATAACTCCCTTGGGAGAAAAAAATGTTACTCAGTGTTCACTGGCTATTAAAGCCTAACGATATGATTTACCACAACTTTGTTTTCCACCTCCAAGGGCTCCGGAGGAAAAAGGATTAAAGCTTGGCATGGGATTTGAGACTCAGACATGTGTAGGCAGGTCAAATGAAATAAAAAAAAAATAGAAAAGCAAAACAAATCCCAGTTACTTCATCCCATGTTCAAAGTGTACATTCCCTTTGCCAGAACATCAATATGCTAGGAAAATGCCTCCAGGCCCACACTTTCTAGTTCTCTGAGTACCCTGGAGCCAAGAGGTGGCCTTCCCATTAACTTAGCCTAATTCTCACCATCGATCCTTACTTCGTGCCAAGTTATTAGCATGCTCTTTAAAATGTCTGCTGTTCTCCTGCTTTCAGCTGCTCACAGTGACTGTGTACACTCTAAAAATCAGCCTTGTGTCACTCAGGCTGAATCAGGCTCGGAGGCAACAAAATGCTGATAAGTAAAGCCTACAGTAACGTCAACGTACCTGGTGGACCAATGCACTGGGAACACTGGAGAGCATGCTTCCAGCACAGTGGGAATGACGAAAGTGTGCTGAGTTATGTCAAAAGTCATTAGGGGTAAGGCCAACAAGACAGGCTTTGGAAATAAGAATTTCTCTGTTTCTTTTTAATGATTCCTGTTGTACAACGTGGCCCTCGGTAACAGCAGAAGCTGTACAGAAAATGCAGTGCTTCTTGTTAGTGATGTGACAGATGAGCTTAGTCATTAAGTGCTGCCACTACAATAGGTTTCTACAGCTTAAACTTCTTTGCAGAAACTTCTACCATTGCATGAACAGGGATCTTAGTATGCATGCACTACATTAAAAATACCCCAGCATCTGTACTGAGAAAAGAGTTCTCAGGCCTCCTAGAACTGCACCACGAACTGCACGTAACAAAGGGAGCTACAGCAACTGCATCCCAAAAACGCTGGTGTGCTCCCAACACCACCAGCCTTGGGATGTGTGGCACTTTACTGCAGTGCTTCACGTTAAAGTAAATATATAAGATACCTTGGTATCCAAGTGCCTGTTCTGAAGACAAAAAGCAATGCAAAACGAACCATTTTCACTAGGTAATCTGCTCTGATCTTACTTGCAGACATTAAAATAGAGTTCATTGCTAACAAGTCAACTCTTAGCTTTTCTTCTGCGTTATTCTTGTCTCTGCTATATTAAATAGTTCTTTAGTTTCCAATGTTTTTTTTTTCTCCTCTGATAGAGCTTATATTCTGTCATCAAGTCATCATTCAAAGTAGGCAGAAACTAAACAGATCCCTGTAAACCTCAGTGCTTTGATACCGTTTGTAAGGAAGGGAAAAATGGGGCCTGTGAAACTCATGTTTGTCTCATGAAGAAGAAAAATAAATGCAAAACTGAGCTTTTCCCACATTTTAAGTTTTATCTGGAAGTAAGAAAAGTTTACTATTATTGCTAAGCATACGGAACGATTGTTTTTCACTGAGCCTTTTAAGCAGTGCTGCAATAGTAGATTCCAGAACCAGAGTAAACATAATAAATGTATTCTATAAGACATTATTCACTCTGAAGAGGCTAAAAAACAGTCTTAAAATACAAATCTGCATTTTCTGAATACATGTTAGTTTATGATGTTTTCCTGTAAAGAAGTTATATTTATAGTAACAAAGCTTCTTTTTCCATAATAACTTCATTTAACTTGTGCTTTTCAGCAAAGCTGTATTAATCCTTTGTTGTCATTACATGTTCAAAATTGTTAACAGAGACAGAAAATTCCCATCAGTGTTTTACATCTGGTCACAGTACCGAATCTGTCTAAACGTGAACTCCCAGAATAGGGAAATGGGAGGAGAGAGCATTGGTGCCAGCGCTAACCTCCCCGCTGAGGGTACCCCAGATCCACTGAGGTGGCTCTGGGCTCTCAGCATGTTTGTTAGCAGGGAGGATAGGCTGGCCCTACAGAAGCAGCTGCTTGCCCTGCACCTTACACATGTGGGCTATGGTTTTACCTGAAAGGAATGTAAAGGAGTAATTAGAACTAAGGTAAAAACATTTATTTGTTTGGTCACATACCTCATTTATGACCCACACACGGTCTTTGTGCACTCCACGAACAAAGCACTGCAGGTAAACAAAGGACAGGAGCAGTCAGTAGGTGATGGGCGAGGCCAACCCGGGCTCCCGTCACTGCCTCCGTGCTCCAGCCTGACGCCAGCTCCCATTCCCACTTTCCACTCAGTCCCATCCCCACTTCCTTCTACCCTTAATTACACTGATTCAACTGGTCGTGTCAGACAAAACGAAGTCCCTGCAAGGGCTGGGTTTCCAAATGTCACTTTTTTTGTGAACCACCTTCCCTTTGTGTTTTTTTTTTTTTTAAGCATAGGATTGCACTGTGGTGTTACAGCAAACAAAGACAGCAAGGTGGAGCAGCCCTGGCAGTCCAGCTCCCCAGGCCGAGGCTGGCTGTTGTATGAGTTCCTATACCAGCACACCCTGGTAGCAGAGTGCCTGATGCTGGCTGCATGCCCAGTAAAAGCTTAGGATTCCAGAGGAGAAATAAATACAAAAATGAAGACAGAAAAGAGTTAGAAAAGCAGTATTCCTCACATAATCTGGTGCTGGCCTGAATCCGTCAGAGTCTGGCTATGGGAAGAGGCACTGGCCACTGGAAGAGGCTACTGGGAATCTATGTTTTCTCCATAATGGCTTTCTCAGTATCTGGGACAGCAGTTTAGTCACCAGTGTTGGATATTCACTTTCTTACACATGGTGATAACCTCAAAGGATCCAGAAGTTCAGACATGGAGTACCTCCAACTCCAGTTTGGATGACGGTAAAAAGAACTTGGTGCATCTAAACAATGTGTAAATGAGCTACAATGAACATGACTGTGACTTGTGGCTGCGGTTAGGTTTTTGAACAAATGCAATCTGACAACAGGGCATTATCCCAGATCAACGTTTGCGTAGTGGAGCGCTTGTGTAATTTTTTGACCTGGTGCTGTGATCCTGCAAGCTAAATATACCAACCACAGCCTCACAAAGAACAATTATTTAACATGAATAAGCCACCGAGGACAACCTGAAATCTGCTGTGCTGCAGGTGAAAAAGCAAAATCCCTTCTGCTCACCCTAGGAAACATTCAGGGCTTGGTTCAGTTGCCTAAACAGGTGCCGTGCCATTGGAGATACCACCAGGTACCTGAGATATTCACATGGATATGACACAGAACCGATGTCCTTCTGGTATGATATCCAAAAAACAAGTCAGATACACTTGGTTATCTCCAAAAAAAGCCAATTATATGAATACTTACTTGGTTTACATACAACCACGGATTATGTACACCTGCTTGGCTGGTGAATTGTCAAACAGCTAGTTTGTCTAGTAGCTGGTCAGCTGCATCACTCTCCGTTAATGGTGTTGATCAGATAACATCATTAGTTGCCATCATGTAAATATTTAGAGCCTTCTGAGATGCTTTGTAGTTACTGATTCAGATGAGTATAGGTCTTCTACGGACTCTAGAAATGTTGGTTAGAAGAGACCTCCAGAGGTCATGTGGTCTGAAGTGAGCATCCCAAACCACAGTTCTTGGCCAGTGTCTCACCTTATATTATCTGATGCTAGGAAAACGAAGAGGAAGAGCAAAGGCTCTCTCCTGTACCACCACCTCTTCCTGGAGCAATGGCATAATAACACAGCATCTAGCAGACAGTCTGTGAAATGCTTTGTAACTATCTTAGAACAGAGGACATGGGCATTGTGTGCTGTCTAAACCTTTTTTGATGTGGTAAAAAGATTTAGCTTAGGCATAGCAAGCACAGCAATCTAAGCTACGTATAGACACTGCACCTACTGTAACCAAAGACCTCACAAACTATTGTTCTTTCTTCAGCTTTTCCAGAAGGATTAATGATTTCTTGTGTGATATGTCCTTCCTGCACCTACCACTGCACCCTGGAGACCAATGATATGAATGTCATACGCTGCTGGAAATCACCTATGTATTTATAGACTAAGAACACAGCCACACTGGTCATGCCAAGATCCATCTAGTGCAGTGTTTGGTCTTTTATATGTGGGCAAAAGTGGATGTCTAGGGAATAAATATAAGAATAGAAAATAGCTAGTCGTATTTTCTCAGAATAAGCACCCAGCTTGCTACCACAGGAGGCCTAGGAACTTTCTGGACCAAATAAAGTATTATTTTATTTAATACTAGTGCATTACCCTTTATGGACAGTTTACACTTAAATCCATGCACGTCACGTTGCCTCAGATCAGCATAATCAGAGCTGAAAAGTGTGATGTTGCAAGACCCTGTCAAACTACCCCAAATAATCTCTTCATCATTCAAAGCATACACTGAACCAGAGAACATATGCAGATGTTATGGTTCAAAGCCCTAGGCAAAATGCAAGCAGTAGCATGTTCTTTGAACCCTACCTCATATCTACCCAACGTACACTCAAAGATATTGAGACCAGAAGAAATCCTTAGATCATCTAAACAGACTTCCAGTCTAAAAATTAATTGCATTTAAAAAAAAAAAAGGAAATAAGTGTATCCAAGTGTTACACCTATTACTTGGAATGTGGAGTCAGCTTGTGGATTCAAACACTTTAATGTGTATTTCTTTAATGTGTATATATTTATATATATATGTGTGTGTCTGTGTATTATATATAATGTATATAATATTCACCGTGCATGTAAGTTCCAGTCATTGCCAGTGCAGCTAGTACACAGAATCACAGAATTGCAAGGGTTGTAAGAGACCTCAAGAGATTATTGAGTCCAACCCCCTGCCAAAACAGGTTCACTACAGTAGGTCACACAGGTAGGCATCCAGACAAGTCTTTGGTATCTCCACAAAAGGAGACTCCACAGCCTCTCTGAGCAGCCTATTCCAGTGCTCCATCACCCTTAACATAAAGAAGTTCTTCTGCGTGTTAGTATGGAACTTCCTATGTTCAAGTTTTAGGCCGTTGCTCCTTGTCCTATCGCTGCGCACCATCGAGAAGAACCTGTCCTCCTCCACTTGCCTCTCACCTCCTTTTAGGTATTTATAAACATTAATCAGATTCCCCCTTAGTCTTCCCCAGGCTAAACAGACCCAGTTTGCTCAGCCTTTCTTCATACGGGCTATGTATGCTCTAGGCCCTTTATCCTTTTTGTGGCCTTCCGCTGGACTCCTTCTAGGAGATGCCTGTCTGTTTTGAACTGAGGAGCCCAGAATTGCACACAGTATTCTAAACGTGGCCTCGCCAGGGCAGAATAGGGGAGGGGGGAGAGGATCACCTCCCTCAACCTGCTGGCCATATTCTTTTTAATGCATCCTTGAACTGCTCAGCTGAGCATCCCACAGTGACACAGGAGGCATGGACACGCCTGGGGGTCTTTTTTTGCAAGCTGAACTACTTAGACTGACAAAATCAGCTTCCAGAATGACATCTAAAACTATCTGAAAGTTCATGTGCTTTTGTGTATCGCATCAGTCTGAAGTTTCAAACTCCACCATTATTAATTTTTGAAACACTGCTTTCCGACAGATTTAATGAGTCATATCAGTAGCCATCACAAATACCCGTCTACAGGGATCAGCTGCAGAAGAATTAGATGCAGAATGTGAGCGTCAGGTGGGCACAGAAGCTAAAAAACTCAAGAGGATGGTGTAAAATTGCAGCTCTTAGGAGCTAAATCTCAAGAAACTGTGGTCAAACTGTACCACCTTTGGATCTGTTTTTTCCACTTTCTTGACGCACAACAGTTTTTAATGCAATCCAAATTAGTTTGTGGTTTTTTTTTTTTAAGCACGTAGACACTTACATGGGTATTCAAATTTGTTGCAGCACAGAATCACTCAGGTGAAAATTATTTGATGACTACATCTGGAAAATGGGTGCTTTTCAGTGTCTGATAACATCTGCAGTCACCTAGCAACATATTTGTGACAGTGACCAGGAAAACTGCAGGATGACATTTTTAACTGTTTAGAGGCACTTCAGAGTGTTTTTTTCCCATTTCAACCAAACCAAATATTTGACTGCAAATGTCAAGGAAAAAAAAAAAAGGAATTCGGCATATAAGTGCACTGAAAGTGAGCACTGTCATAATAGAAAGGTCACTGTGACTTCAGGAAAGTATTGCTGTGATTCCAAGGAAGTAATGCTAAAAAGTTTTTTCCTGCCTTCCTTTTTCTTTCTCATTCGCATCATATGAATGATTACTGCTATGGTTCTGCAATCAGCTCACCGCAGAACAGCTTTCATCTGCCTTAGTGGCTGAAACTATGTCAGGCATATTGATTATCTGACTTCTGCACTATTAAGGACACAATAAATCTACTAAACCATAGGCTTTAATTTTGCATGCATTTTCTATATCTTAAAGAACGATATTTATTGCTCGTATTTTAGCTAAATAATATTAAAACAAGGCATATTAATATGTAACGTGATATGTTAATAGATATCTCTCTATTAATATATATTAGTGCATAGCTCTTTCTGCATGGCTTTACACTACATCACCTCAACCTTTCCATATTGCATATAAAATAAATTAAATGATGTGCTCATCCTGGAAGCAGGCCTATGAAAAATTCACAAGTTACCATAGCATCCAAGGCTTAGTTATAGCAGGTCTGTGCCTTTCATCCTAAACACAGGGAAATGACCTTTCAGCTATATTGGAGGGCTGCTCCAAAACTAATGCCTCCTACTTTATTATGTTTACCCATGAGGTCAGAGGCAGAAGTTGGTGGTATCGCAGTAGAGGTTGAAGCTTTCTATCAATATTCCATTACATTTTACTGCCCTGTGACAGATGGCAATAGAAGGGCAGTCTGACAGAACGGTGTCTGACGTGGAAGTGCGTATGAAGCAAAGGTGTGGAAGTGAATTCCTCCACGTGCAGAAAAATTGCACCTATTGACATTAATTGATGCTTGCTGAATGTTTATAGAGACCAAACAGAGGCTGTGAGCACAGTGAGGAGGTGGGTGGTGCATTTCAGCAGTGACAACAGTGATATGAAAGACAGGACACGTTCTGGACAGCCATCCACATCTGTCACACCACGAAATGACGAATGTATTGAACAGCTCATACAAAACAGAGCAAATTGTGCTCTTTGTATCTGTTGCGGTTTTCATGGAAATAAATAGGAGGCGTTACTTTCAGAGCGACCTACATATAACATGGTTTTTAAACTTATGGTGAGTTTGCTTCTCCATAGTCTTACTATAATGATCTCAGCAGCAGCAGAGAAAAAGTTCCACAGTAACTCCATTTCTCTGTCCTGCAAACAGAACAGAGAGCCAGACACAGTTTCCGTTCAGCTCGTACACATCTGCCATCAGCAAACACACTTGGTAGGTGTGGCAGGATTTGGGTTGCCCAAAACTGGACATCAGCGTTGGTCAGCCAAGCAGCACTTTGTGGTGTACTGCCTGTATAGATTAAACATTAAGAAACCACAGAGCCTTTACAAAATGGCAAAGAACAATGAATGCTGAGTCATGCATGAATAATGAATTCATATCCCTCTCCTAATCTCTTTTAGGTTTTACACAACATAAAAAACAAGCAAATACCCCTTCCAGGTCAGTGTCTTAGCGGGATCATTAAACCACAGGTCCCAAGTTGTGCACATTTCAACCCACTGCAATTTGTGCATGATCATTTGTTCCTTGTTGGAAAAGGAATTCACTCATGGAAAATAGTGAGTGAACATATGGAGACTGCAAGCTGAAAACCTACCCCCAAAATCTAGCTTGCTTTGTAGTGGCAGTTTATGTAAAGCAAAGGTGGATGTTCTAAAATCTCTTGAGAGAAATTTGAAAGAACCTTCCCAGAGTATCTTGGTGAGGATTTGGGTTTAAAAAAAAACAAGTTTGGTTGTAAATTGCAGGTGATTCCATTGACTAAGTCTCCCCTGACAATATAATTGATCAAGTGCCTGCATTTTCTAGTCAGAAAGAGTAGTTTTAATTTTGGTTCATACTTGTACTGCATGTAAAGATCTGTAAATAGAGATTAGTATTCTGAATCTGTGCATCTGATCTGGAGCTCATTAGGCATTAAGTGGACACGAGATGCAAGATCACAGCACTTATGGATAAACAAGCAGCATACAATTTGGGCATATCTCAATTAATTGCTGTTACCGTAAATTCTATTTCATATGGACTCATGTAAACATGTATTTAAGAGAGGAAAGGGTTTGTCCTGGAAGTTGTCACTACTTAATTTCCCTGTTGTTTCTTTTACAATCCAGATGTGCTGTAAAGCCCATAAAACTACCTAACCATGATTAGGGAGCTGGTGTCATCTGATTGACGCTCCTTACGCTAATTATAAGTGTCTCACCAATGTCTTCTGCTTCCCTCCCATTAGCTGTGCTACTGTCTTCTTTTCTCTCTGGAAGTTCTTTGAGCAGGAGCTAACTTCTGGGGAAACAGCTTGTCTTACACAACCGGACCTGGGCCTTTGACTGGAATCTTGGACACGGTGGCTTAGTGTCTAAGAGTACGAACATGTCTGAACAAAGCCTTCTGGTAAGAGAGAAAGAAGAGCTCTTTCCTATGTGTCTGAAAGCACACATGTTAAGAACAGACCATTAAGGATTTATAAACACATAGGACTTGTGCTGCTGCTGTTCATTGATTTTTTTTTCCTGAATTTATCAAAAAGACAGGAAATCTTTAGCCAATAAAGTCAAAATTTGCCTAGAAATAAGGTTTATTGCCCTTCTCCAAAATGAAGAAACAGATGAGGAAGATATTCCAGACAAATCCTCTTCACTTTTGGTGTTTCCTATCAATATATCTTGACCTTTCTAGCAATAACCTTTTGCACTTGCTGAACCTACCCCTGTGAAGACTCCTAGAAGTCCTCCACCAAGCAGCACAAGGGCTTTCAGCATGCCCCCATCAGCAACAGGCCTGGGCCACAGCTCTCCACGAGAGTAACATCTGAGTATGATTCATAACAGGACGTTTTGGTGTGCTGCTGTCATGTTGGAGGGGCACTGGGATGTCTTTGCACTGCGTGGCTGCATTTGGGCCTGCCCACGTGCTGCGCAGGAGGAACACAGCGTGTCTGCAAGTCAGAAGGCTTGCAGAAGTGACAGGTGTTGTCCCACAGGGTCATGACTCTACAAGGACATTGTACCAAGCAGTACCACAGCTATTAGGCACCAGTATGACCTGTAGCAATAGCAGTAGTACCTGTAATTCCAGTCATGTGTGCTGCGCCACAGTGCTGCGTGGCACAGCTAGGCCCCGCTCTGAGTCGTCTTAATGGCACAATTCCTCCCTTTCGTGCTTCTGTGTGGGGACACGCAAACTGCCTTTCCCTCCAACCTTCCTGTCTCCTTTCCAGCAGCAATCCTCCCTTTCTTTAGTACTCTGGAGGAATCAGAAGGCCCAGAGACGGAACTGGGTCAGGATGACTGATGTCCTCCCATCCCCTGTGACTCCCAGTGCTGTGGCTTCCTGTGATGAAGTCCCCAAGAAACAGATTGTGTGACCCTGCAAGTTGAAATTAGCTGATGAGTGGAGGGTTTAGTGATGAAAGAGAGCTTTCCATCTATGCTCCCAGCCCCAAAGGCATTTAGCATTATGAGCAGCCCTGTAATTAAAGATGCACATCCATCTATCTGCAACAGCAGCAGCAACCATTTGGTGCTACTGATTGCAACCAAAAAGCAGGATGAGTGCAGACATAGTGCAATGATGTTCCAGCTACTGCATGACTGCACAAAACACATGTGTCATTAAGTTCTCTTCTTGTTCAATATTGACAAGGATTCATAACTCAGATGATGTCTGAATCTAGATCTACAATCTAGACGATTGGCCAAAAACATGGAAAGAAAAAAAAAACAACAAAAAAACATTCCTGAAGTCTCAAATGCTACTTTTTTAACGTTTTGAATCTGGAGATAAAGTTGGAGCTGCCCCTCATGGCTGGGATGGCTCTTTGGAAAAAATATTGCCCCTTAGAGCAACTCCTTTTCTCTTGCATGACTTCCTTTCTGATTTCAGGACTTTGGTGATGACTAACAGCATGGCTGTTCCTGATGTGACCTCTCCCAGTGGAGGCATCTTCTTACATGCATGTTTCTTTGGGAGGCAATTATTTTCTTCCTCTTTCTGAGGTTTGCAATTTGGGAGCTACTGCTTTCTTTCAAGATCCCGCAACGCTTGCAGGAACCTCCCCAGGTAAAAGCAAATGCTATCCCAAAGGGTTACTGAGGCTTTTAATACATTCTGACTTCACTTTCATAATTCGGTATTCGCTGATCTGCCCACCATTTCCCTGAAGTACTGTAAGCTCACGTTGAGCTTCACTGTCTGAACTTGGATTTCTCAGCATTTTGCTTCTTTCCTCAGAGAACTTCTCTGACTTCATCCTGGTAAAGCAATGGTTTCAATCTGAAATTAATTTTCCATGTATCAGTTTTCAATGGATCACTTCCAGATCTCATCATTTTTCCCCATTACTTCAGTTGCTGTATCACATCTAGTACTGATGACAGCCTTTGTTGCCTTTTCTCTCTTTCTCCTTTCACAATCAGGTTTACTGGTGACCATGTGGCAAGCCACCGAAGCCCCACACTGCAGTTACACTCCACAGTGACTAACTGCCTTCACTCACCACCTCACATCACCCAACACAGAGATTGGTATAGAGGAGATTGACTAGGACTGTTCCAGTCTCTTCTTCAGTTTTGCTGGTAATTTCTTGCCTTTTCCCTCCTTTCTTTGTGTATAGTGAACCTCACACCTGTACAAAATCTGAGCATGTGGATTATTTGCCATGTAGCTGGACAATTTTTTCTCTGGTTCTCTCCAGAGGCACAGATAACAGACTTTAAAGGACATAAATGCAGTGTTCATCATATGCATTCTCTAGTTATAGAGAAGGCTCATTTGCAATGTCAGTATTTGGTTAAGAACATCTGTTCTGTTGTACACTGACCTGCTACAAGCTAGTGAGCAAAGTTTAGAAGTCTATTTGAAAGGCTGCAGGTTTCTGTGAAAGCTATGTGCATAAGGCCAACACCTGCCCTCCCTTCTACCTCTTTTGTATGGTTCCTCTCCAACTGCAAGGGAAAAAAGAAGTTATTTTGGCTTGTGTGGGGTAATAGGTTGCATAAAATAGCTGTTGCCCACTCTTTCCTGGGCCGTCCTAGTGGCCTGTGACCAAGGCTGCTCTGAAACTTCCTGCACTCTGCTTCTAGGGGTGGGAAATCAGCTATGCTCTACTTCTTGGGCATGATGACTTCACTTCAGCAGTGCTTACGGATGACTTGGTTTCTGGAATGCATTCAAATAGCCCAGATACGGCTGCTCTCCTACATCTTTACCTGAGAAGCAAAGCAATGCGGCTGGCCTGCAGCCAGGCCTGAGCCACCCCAGTTGGACAGCTTGGGGTATGTGAGCTGGCCCAGCGTGACCCAGTGGGGTGTCCCCAGCCCGCTGCACTGTGGCTAGGGACACATTCCTCTGTGCTGAGAGTGGTACAAAACCCAGGGGGAGGCAGCAGAGGGAGTGGGAAATCCCAGGATGCCATTCCTTAAGCAGGCATATCCGCACTGCTGTGCAGAGGCCTGAAGGATTTCTAGCTGCTGCCCAGAAATGGGGCCCAGGGTAGTCAGACCTGCCATCTGCTCCAACTTGCTAGAATGCTAAATATGAGCATTTGGAAGCCACAACGCTCTGCTTCTAACTGCACAGGCATCTGCTTCCTAAGCACAGATCAAAAACACCCAGGCCGCCAATTGTGCCTCCCAAGTGCGAACCGATTCTGCTCCTTCTTCACGCTTGGTTGTGCCTTCATGCGTGCAAACGCCCACATCCTCCCTCAGGACTGCACAGACATCTACCTATGCCTGGTTTGCTTTGCCTCCACCTCCTGATAGATCTTGCACACACTTCTTCCTCTCCATTTCCTTGCAGAATCCCAGACATGTGAATTTGTTCCACCTATCTTGTCCTTGTTGCAAGCCCTGCTGAATTCTGCCTTCTTACATGCTAGCAGGGCAGCCTGGTGATGGAGGTTGTCCTCGGGATGTCTTCAAATCACAAACCCAAAGGCACAGGAAGGGGCACTTCTGATGCTCCCTAAGGAAAGTGTGGACCACAACATGCCACAGGCATCCACCCCAACATGCCCTGACAGCCAAACAGAGAAGCAGCGTGAGATGATCATTCTGCACCAGGGGATTGGCAGGCTTCCTGAGCACTATTTTCAGATTTTATAACGCTCAGATGGCTTAGTGAAGACAGTGATAGTCTGATTCAAAAATCTGGCTGGATTCCCCAGGAAAACACTTAAAAACTTAGCTCTTTTTTAACCGTGCTTTCACATTTCAGTAGCTGCTGTACCATTAACAGCTGGGCTTAGCACCTAGCTCCCAAACTGGATTGAATGAGAAGGGTGTTTACTGATCAGGCTGCTTTCAGTCTTCATGTGCAAGCAGAATACAATGATGAATGGTATAAGGTATATATATATGT
>PPHD01021452.1:0-13247 GCA_002909625.1 Bambusicola thoracicus | reverse complement strand
AGTTAGTGGAGAAAGGAACGCATTAACGTATTGTTTTTTTAATGCATGATCTAATAAACGGGTAGCTCTTAATGTAGTAATATCAGCCTTAGTGTAATAAAATATATCATTGTAACAGTTCTGTATTATTAAGGCCTCTTACAGTAATGTTTTTATTTTTTCAGATTTTGATTCTACTTGCTAAAACATATATTAAAGTGAGGCACTAGGAAGATTTGCTGATCTGCCTTGCTTTCTCACTCCTAGGAATCAGTTTCTGTCTGGAAATGACTGTGCTGTGCAGGTTGGGCAGTAGATGGTTGGATGGGTATCAGGCTTATTTCTTGCCCATTAGAACATACTCTGGCTGCCTGTCAGTAATTGTTTAAAACAGAATCATAAAACTGGAGAATTTTTGGAGGTTGAGTTTGGATGTCTTGCATTATTATGCCATTATATTTAAAGCAAAGTCTTTGTTTGAATTACAGGTTGCTTCTGTCTAACTTTGAAATACAATAGTAAGTAAAACAAAGAAGGCTCTTCAGCCACAGCTATGATGTTGTTACTGAAAGTTTGACCTTTGACTAGGACACCAGTGTTTATGCTATCATCCTATATTTTCTGATTGTCACATGTGATATTCGCAGGAAACATTTTATGAATTATTATTTACTTAACAGGAGATGACTGAAGAGCAGAAAGAGGGTGCTTTCTCCAATTTCCCTATCTCTAAAGGGACCATTCAGCTTCTCCAAGGTACATTTCTTTTCATGATGTGATTTGCCCAGCTCAGGCTTTACAGTAGAACTTCAAATGAAAGATAGCTCAAAAAATGGTATGAGAAACTTTTGGCTCAGAGTTATTTCACAGCATGTAAAGCAAAACCAGTTATATGTAGCATCTCTGACATTAGTTTGTGAGTGACTTAATGTAAAATTGAGAGATGAAGTAATTTTGACGTACGTTTTATTTGAAAGTAAGAGTTTTTCTTAGCAATAAGGGGGGAGCATTACATAAATACAGTCAGAGTATTTAAAAGCTTTCATTAAAGGCTGGGAATTTCATCTGTCCCTGTCTCTGGTGCTATGAAGTAGGAGAGTGAGGCAGGCAGCCCCAAGGTACTGTCAGGATTAAATTAATCCTCTGTGATTAAATAAATCAGGGGAGGTGAAGATACAGTCCTGATTTGCTCTAGACTTGTTTGGTGGATGTTCTGCTTGGGATGACCTCCTCTGAGGAGTATGGAAGACTTAGCATCATTGTGTTAAAGCAGTCTGTTCTAATTGTTGCAGCTCGAGGAGTGACATACCTGTTCCCTGTGCAAGTGAAGACCTTCAACCCAGTATATTCTGGCAAAGATGTGATTGCTCAGGCACGAACTGGAACTGGGAAGACTTTCTCTTTTGCTATTCCCCTAATTGAAAAGCTTCAGGCAGACTCAGAGGAAAGAAGAAGAGGCCGTTCACCAAAAGTAACTATACTTAGCTAGAATGCTGCTTTTGCATTTGTCTTATGTCCAAGTGATTCAGAAGTTTAACTCACTGAAAGAGTGCTTCACATTTATGCAGGGATAAAAGCTATCTTCTTAAATATGTTTGTTTAAATGATGGGAGATGTTAAAAATACTTGTTTTTCAGTAGGACCAGCAAAAGATGTTGAAACTTCTGTTCCAGAGAATGCACGTTCGTTATGAGCTGTCAGCATTCTGATGAACTAAATTTATTCTGGCCCTAAGTTTATTTTACCAAATTCTTATAATGTGTCTTCAAATTAGATAGGCCAAAGCTGATCCCTCTTCAATGGCGGAAAATGTTTTTCCTGTGAAGTTCATCTTGTCACTCATCTCACGGGCTACCTGAAATTTAATTAAAAAACCAAAAGGCATTAGGTGCATTATTTGCATCCAGCCATCACGTTGGCTGTCTGAACTGGGAGAACTGACTTGAGATTTGGTCTTGCAGAGAAGGAAGAGTTTTTATTGAGGGAGTCTCTGTTGTCAGATTTGAGAGTAGTATTGCAATTATTAAAACTCCTGGCTAGTAGCACGTCCATCGTCTGTGCTGAAACCTGTGTACTGGGAGAGGAGAAAGCTGCTGGGCTGCTTCTGTGGGGATCTCAGTGCAGGTTGCAGAACTGTGCTGAGCTCCAGTTTACAGACTAAACATGTTTCACTAGGAGACAGCTGATATCTTTTGGTGGCTCTTCCTTACACCTTCTCCCTTCTCACAGGATTGTAAAGGAGTACCGAGCTTGCAGGGCTTTTTGTTTGTATGTTTTTGAAAAAGCTTTTCTTATCCAAATTCTTCGATCTTACATTTAAGCAATTGTTCAAAAGCTAACGTTAGATAAGATTTAAGTATCTCCTATCTAATAATAGAAAAGTCTATCCGAAAAATGATTATGTGCTGAAGGAGGTGAATGATGTTATGAGAATCTTGATCAGTGTGCTTTCCTAATCTTTGCTTAGGTAACTATTTAAACCAATTTTCTTTTTTAATGATGTTGTGGTCATACGTAAGCTGTTGTCTAATGTTGTCTGGCTTGCCCAGAGAAGCTGTGGGTGCCCCATCCCTGGAGGTGCCGTAGGCCCCAAATTGGGCCCCTAGGTAGCCTGACCTGGTAGGGGGCAGCCAGCCCACGGCAGGGGTTGGGACTGGATGAGCTTTAAGATCCCTTCCAATGCTAGCCATTTTATGACTGACAGCAGCAGCTAGGTAGAGGCCATGTTGAGAGTTTATCTGTTTGTCATCTAATGTAGGTTCTGGTTCTTGCTCCAACAAGAGAGCTGGCAAACCAGGTTGCCAAAGACTTCAAGGACATAACGAGAAAGCTCACAGTAGCTTGTTTTTATGGAGGAACACCATACAACGGACAAAGTAAGTGATGCACCACCAATAACTGAAATGTCAGTTGACTCGTGCATTTGAGAAATGCAACTGGGTCCTTCCAAATGCAGACTTTAACTCTAGATCTGAAGAGCAATTGTGGAGTATTCAGTGGCCCAGAATATCTTTTTATGGTGGGAAATAACTGCAGCTCTCAGTTATATTCTTAGTGTTCTTTGTCTGCTCGCATACTTTTAACCAAAGTAAAAGAGCTTACATTGTGGACATACACAGAGTATTTGGGTTAAGTTCTTACAAATGTTTATTTCTTACAAACATTTATATTTTGTTTAAAAAATGTGAAGTCTTATAGCTGTGTGTGGGTGTGGGTTTTTTCCTCTTTGTGATGAGTATATACAGGATTTGTAAAGTGTGAAAGTGTATTTTGCCCTCAGAATTTGTTGTGTTGATAGCTTTAAACAAGGCAAGTGCAGGAGTGAGTGTAAACTCTTTCCTTGCAGCACATCTTACGTTATTAGGGCTGAAATTTTCTTTTCCTGCATAACTTTGGGAAATAAATTATTTCAATAATTTAGACAGACTTTGTTTTTTAAATCTGTCTGAATTAAACAATCTGGAAAGATGCAACTATTTCCCAAACATTTGGGAAATTGCAGCATAGTTTGAATCGTGAGCAAAATGAAGGGAGATGGAGAAGTTTTCCATTTTTTTGTTCTTTTTTTTTTTTTCCAGGGAGAGCAGTAGAACGTCTGTCATAATCAGTTTTGTTATTGTTCCCCATTTTTTTCCTCCTCTTCGTCACTTCTCACTTATGTTTGTAAATAAAGTACTTACAAGTGGTTTAAGAAGCTGTTATTTGATTGTTCTGCTACCAAGCATCTCTAATGTGGAGAAAGCTCATTAGTTCACTGCTAACTCATCTTCTGCTCTTTCTTCTTTATCAGTTGATCTCATTAGAAGTGGCATTGACATTTTGGTTGGCACACCTGGTCGAATCAAAGATCATCTTCAGAATGGCAAGCTGGACCTTACCAAGGTGAAACATGTCGTCCTTGATGAAGTTGACCAAATGTTGGACATGGGATTTGCTGAGCAAGTGGAGGACATCTTACGAGTTGCGTACAAGAAGGGTAATCTCAATATTTCATCAAATAGTAGGAAATAAGTAATAATTTAGTTTCAGAAAATATGCCCAGGTTTTAGCCAAGTTGCGATCTGGCTTTATTTAGAAATGATTGAGTAGTGTCTTCTAGGAAATGTGAATGTAGCATGTGAGGAAGTATGGTGAAACTGGGAATTCATAGGACCATTGCAAAGCTTAAAATCCAATACCCAGGAAACTGTAGATAACTTTCCTTGACATCTGTCTAGAAGTTGTACTCGATCTCGCTCCTATTAAAAGGAGTTTGAGGCTTTTTATTCTTTCCATCACTTAGAAGCAAGAATGGATTTTTGTTCATAGTAACTTTATTCTGTAATCTTGAAAATACTTGTAATTTTTAGAGGCTTTTTTTTTTTCCCTGGTCTTGAATATGCATAAATTAAAAAGCAGATTTTTCCTTCTGTAATTTAGATAGTGACATTTGGTGTCGTATTTTTAATAATGATGTAATAAATTAGTATGCATCTATAAAAGAAAAAGTACAAAGGTTTTGAAACATTATTCTTTGCTTTAAGATTCTGAAGACAATCCCCAGACGCTGCTGTTTTCTGCAACGTGCCCAAATTGGGTGTATGATGTGGCTAAAAAATACATGAAGACTAAATATGAGCAGGTTGACTTGATTGGGAGAAAAACTCAAAAGGCTGCCACAACAGTAGAAGTGAGTAATCTATATAATGGAAATGTTTTCAGACCTTATCCTTTTCAATTTTTGACACATCATCACATCCTAAAGTGCTTCACAGGATGATGTTGGAGGTTTTTGGAGTTATTTAGTGGAGATTTATTGTGTAGATCTAAGTATTGTCTCACAGTTATTGTGATAGGTCAGTTGGAGACATAATTGTATTGGAGGAATTGAAATAATGTTAATCATGAGCTTTCCAAAAAGCCTGTAACACATGGTGTTTGTTTCACTTTATCTGGCATACAGCTGTAGCTACTAGAGCTGTGTTAAATTCTGCACCTCATACTGTCCTCCAGAGAAATAGTATAGTAACTGCAGTTTTTTAAAGCAAAGGGAAACAGATTTGTAGACTGTTATTTTTTTTTTTTTGCTTCTTACTGTAATTACTTCACTAATGTTAGAGTGATCATTGTGTATGTAAGGGCTTTATGAATCTTGCATGTTCCAAAAATGTTTTGTCCAACGAGACTTTGTATATCTAATGTTGCTAGATTTTCCAATTTCAGATGTTTTAAAAAGTCCTGTGGGATTTGTATAAGCTAAACTCAGCAATTCTTTTCCATAGCATTTGGCTATAGAGTGTCACTGGTCTCAGAGAGCTGCAGTTATTGGAGATGTCATTCAGGTCTACAGTGGCAGCCATGGGAGGACCATCGTATTTTGTGAAACCAAAAAGGATGCAAATGAACTGGCTCTGAATGCATCAATCAAGCAGGTATTCCATCATTTTTATTAAGGAACAAGGCCTGTCACGGAAATATCAACCCTACATTGATACTGGACCGATGCTGAGCTAAGTTTTAGGGCTTTGAAAGTGAAGGAGGCAGGATTTTGCAGGTGGTCAGATCAAAACAAACCCTTAAAAAACCAAAAATGGTTGCAAATTGTAGTCTTCAGGACTAGACTGTACTAACAGAATCGGGGCTACATTTTTCTTAAGAGTTCTTGCTGACATGAAATGAAGCGGTTGTGAGTTAGTTTCTGTCCTTTGTCCAACTTTCTTGGATTAAAACATGGTGACTGACTTGGAGAGCTACTGGGATGGTAGCTCCTGGTACTGGAATAGCAGTTACTGAGCTGTGATGTTGATGTTAATTAATGCTGTCAGAGGGCCTCAATTAGGATTTAGAGAAGTAATGTGTCAGAGGCTTTACCTGTATCTCATCAAGATATTTATTAGCTGATGTGAAGAGTTTAAAGATGTACACATGGGAAGAATTCAGTCCTGCTATTTATCTGCTGTGGATGAGCTTGTTGTTATTTTCTGGGATTTATAGTGCTGCACAGTGTTGTTGGTGGAAGAACACTTGTGGTGCATTGTTTATGATGTGTTGTGATGCTGAGACTGCATGCTCATTTTTGGTGGTGGAACCACAGCGGCCACTTTTTCTGTATGTATTTTCATTAGGGAAATGGGTTAACCAATGTCTAGAAAGCAGTTTAGCGTTATGTTCCTAGGGAAAGGAGAAGCTTGTTGAACTGCCACAACTGTGTTCAGGAGTGTTTCTCCCACACTCCTAGATGACCTCACTAACAGCTAAACCTGAGCGTGGAGCCTTGTCCTGCGTTACTGGTGGCGTTAGTGATATCAAATCTTGCATAGGCAATGCAGAACTGATCTTGGCAGGTAAGAGAAGTAAATTACTTAGATGTTTCCATTTTCACGCTTTAATGCTCGCTAGAAACATACATGCCTATTCCATTTATTAGGTGACGTTAATCCAAGCCTGTGTGAAAAACTTCTTGAATCGTGTGGTGCCTGTAGGATTGTGTTACGATTGTTTTGTTTTGAATAATTCCCTACTTACATGTGGCAAACTTAAACTGACTATGAGCAGAAGGTGAAATGATTTTAGTATGTTTTGATCTTTGCACTTGTTATTACTATGATACTGAAGAACTTCAACGATTACTAGATTAAAAAAAAATCATTGAAACCATAGGGTGTTTTTTTAGCAGCACTTATGTTTTAATCCTTTAATCAGTAGTGGGGGAAATCAATATACTAAGGGGGATTAAGAAGCAACACTGATTTGGAAAAGATGCCTAAATTAGTGCTGAGAGGGCCTGAGAACATTGCTGGAGATGGTTAGTTTTAAAACGACTAAGCCTTGTATAGAGAGCTTGGTTGGAAAGTTGAGGCACAGTTGTTTTCATAGGTCAGAGTAGTTAAAGGTGGAGATGAGACAAATGTTCCTGTTGTGTTTTCTTTCCTTTGTTTAAAGCTCTTTGAGATGCATAAATAAGAAGCACTGAGTACATGTTTTAAAACCTCTGAAGTATAAATTGGCAAACTCTGTTTTACTATACAGCGTCATAGCAAGATAACAGCCAGAAGTGACCATAAAACAGAGCACCCATATTGCTGAATTTCAGTACAGTCCTGTAATAATGCTGTTTTTCAGGATTGCCAGTCATTGCACGGTGACATTCCTCAGAAGCAAAGAGAGATCACACTGAAAGGTTTTAGAAACGGTGCATTTAAAGTTCTGGTTGCAACCAATGTAGCTGCCCGTGGTTTAGATATCCCTGAAGTTGACCTAGTTGTACAGAGTTCACCACCAAAGGTAAGTTGAGTGTCTTGTAATAATAAGATATGGTCTTGTTTCCAAGTAGTAATGTTAGCAAGTGGTAATATTCACCACAGAGCGTAGCATCGTTGCATTTAAGGGTAAGGAATGTCTTGATATACAAAAGGAATGTCTTTGAGGATTTTTTCAGCATACATCATTGCCTAGAATATTTGAAGATGTTCCTTAAAATGCTTTCTCTTATGGCTTTCTGAAGCCTCTCTCTCCAAGGCTGCGTATGGTAGTTACAAGTCTGAAAGCAGTGAGAAGCAAAGAAAAACTGCTGGTCTTGCAAGAGTGACTAACAAATGAGGGGCACGTGTGAGGAGGATACCTTAGCACAGTGCCTGAAGTTGAGTTTAAAAAACAAGTTATTGTTTAATTGAATTCACTATTAATAGCTCAGTAACCATGCTTTCAAGCTGATACGCTGGAGATGTGAGAGGAATTGTCAGAAGTATGCACACCGTCTTTTTTCATATTCCCCATCCTTTTAAAGGATTATGGAAAAGCTCGCTCTTCTGAATGTAGCAAAACAATGTTCTTTAACTTAGTTCTTAGGTGCAGTTTTTGTGCATTGCTCAGACTAAACTGTAATAGTTTCTATGTGAGTGCAACTGCTGACATTGCAGTGAGCTAGGTAAGCCGTAATGCTGTTTGTTTTGAAGGATGTGGAGTCCTACATCCATCGTTCTGGACGCACGGGTCGAGCTGGCCGAACTGGGATCTGTATCTGTTTTTATCAGCGAAAGGAAGAAAATCAGTTAAGATATGTGGAACAAAAAGCGGTAAAGTACAGTTTTCCTCTGTTCTTGGGCACTAAATACAATGTTTTAGGGCAGCATATAAAATCCTCATGTCATGTTTTGTTTATGTCAATAAGAGTACGCTGTGTAAAACATCTAAGTGAGGTTCAGTTTTTCTGCAGTTTGGGTATGCTGTGTGGAGCACGGAGCGCACTGCAGATCCTTGTACTCACACTTTCTCAACAAGGGCCGTAAGATTGTACCTTTGGAAATGAGAAGGACAGGCAAGGAGAAAAACTGTAATGTGTTCATTTTAGTGTTCAGCCTGAACTTATTGTGTGATTAATGACTGGTATGTGTGTAGCTTCACTGGTAACTTCCAGCAGCGTTCCATAGGACAGTTTTCTCATACAGTTCAGATGAAATGGTTTAGTCTCGGGTGTGTAAAACTGAGGCATGTGCTGAGAAAGGTGGCATAACTCGTGCTTGAATTTTAGTCTGATCTACTTGGATTTCTAATTTTGTTTATAATTTGTGGGCCTTTTTTTCCCCTTGGAATATTTAAAAATGGTCTCTATTCTTTTCAGTTTGAAGCCAATGGATCATTTAAACTGACCTAGTACATAAACAGTGTTTGTGTTATCCATTTTTCTGTAAGATTAGCCTTGTAGTTTTCAGTAACAAAGTAGGGAGTCAAAAGGATAAAAGCACAAGAAAAATGTAAGATTGAAATGGTTGTTTCATTAAGAGTCCGACACTATTGCTTTAAAATTGAATTACTCATAGCTACAACTTTGATCTGGATTTTGCTTTATAAATTTCAGGGCATTACGTTCAAGCGCGTTGGTGTTCCTACTGCAACGGACATAATAAAAGCTTCCAGCAAAGATGCTATCAGGTGTGTTGGGTGATTCAAGCTCTGCTGTATTTTCCTGTCTTTCTCGTTCAGAAGGGCTGGTTGGACTGTCCATTGCCATCTCTGAGCTCTTTGAACTCATCACTGGTAAAGCCTCGGACTGCTGGTTTTTATTTCTGTTTCCAGACTAGCAGTGTTTTTCTTCCTAGATGTCTGGATTCTGTTCCTCAAACTGCTATTGAGTATTTCAAAGAGTCTGCTCAGTTGCTAATAGAAGAAAAGGGACCAGTTAATGCTTTGGCTGCAGCTCTAGCACATATTTCAGGCGCTACTTCCATTGAACAGCGCTCCCTGCTGAACTCAGATGTGGTAAGTGTCCATAGCTTTAACATTTGTCTTTGAAGATGCAAAAACAAACAACTCATCCTGCATTGCTTAAATGGAGAATTATTTGTGTCTGCTCATGGAAACTGCATTTAAGCTGCTAAGTGCTACTATTTTAGTTTAGAATGTAGGGCATTTAAGTATGCCTGTTCTCTCATAACGGGAGCCATTTGAAAACATGGTTTATCAATGGTAAAACAGCAGGTTTTTGTCTAATAGATGAGCTAAAGCTTATTCCTGTGACTGAATGGAACATGCCTCATTTCTTCAGGGATTTGTTACAATGGTACTGCGCTGCTCTGAAGAAATAAACAATATAAGCTATGTTTGGCGAAGACTACGGGAACAGCTGGGGGGTGATGTTGACAGAAAGGTGAACAGAATGCGTTTCATCAAGGGAAGAATGGTAAGGGTTTTGTTGTTGTTGTTTTGTGTGTGTGTGTGTGTGTGTGGTTTCTGCTACTTGACTCCTCTGGTTGTAGCCTTTTTCCTCAGCAAATGGATGGGTAGGTAGTTGGTCTTTGCTGCACCCATTCCAGGCTCTGATAAAGACATGATCCTTGGACAAGAGGGATGGCCACAATCTATTTGGTCAGTGGTCACCTCAGCAGCTTAGGTTTCTGTTCCATTGATGCGTTAAGGAAGTAGTACAATGCAGTGTAACTGGCATGTCCAGAGAGGTAGCAGTACAGGTAAAAGGTATAAACTGTGTTTACTTTGCCTTTATGATAAAATATACAACAGAATTTTTCAGGACAGTCAGTTCTAATAATGCATGTGTTATATCTCTGTAACCTAAAACCAATCAGGAAGTAACTTTTTGGTTTGTGTATGTGATAGCTGTACAGCTACTGTTGCAAAGCTCAATGTGGGACAGTATTTTAAGCAAAACTAATTTCCCTCCCTCTTATTATCTCAGATTCCACGTGCATTTTCACAGACATGAAAACGTAATAAAACTGTCTAGGATTTGTGGTGACACAGAACAAGGAATGCTTTTGTGAGCTGTTAGGCAGTGTTGCTGATTTGCTCCATTGTTATGCATTTTTGGATGTATTGCTTGTTTCTCAGCATGTCCAGATCAGTAAAACTGTAGAGAGACGCCGTGATCTTGATGACTTAATTCATATATGTGTCATGTATGTAATTCATATATGTGTATATGTGTCATACCTGTCATTCTTTGATCTTCTTCTGCTCTTATTTTTTCACACATATACATTTTCATACATCCATCATTCATATCAGTGCTGAAGTTCCTACTGCAATGCCATGTACCAAGTATTAAGAGAACAGTCAGTGCGTGTTTGCCAGTTTTTGTGTGGTTTGTGTAGACTGGGATGGGGAAAACAACTGATAAACTGAAAACAAATTGAGAAACAGGCATATACTGAAGGTATGCGTTTCTTAGTATAGGAAAAACTTTGATTTGAGAGAACTTACAGGTGAGTAATGGCAGATGTGATAAAGACCACAATTTGTGGAACACTGGTACTACTCTTTTAATGTTCAGAGGTTTTGAAGCGTCTTAATTCAACACAGAAAGCTTTGAAACTGAAAGCGTGTGTTAGTACAAAGGTTGGTAGGTTCTGTTAGACTTGTTATTTATTTATTTATTTTCGTTAACAATCAATTAAAAGGCTAGATTTATATCCACTGAAACTGTTTTCTCTTTTTAGGGTGTGTGCTTTGATATTCCTGCAGCAGATCAAAAGGACATAGAGGTATGTACTTCACTGAAATTTCTGGTCACAGTGGACTGTATATGAAACTGGCAGGACTGGGTTAGGCTGAAAATGTTACCTAGGCTGTGTCCTGCCTCTTCTACTAGCCAAAAGGGATGGCTGTGATGGAACAGAAGAATAAAACAAGCACCCAGTGTTCCTTTCCTAAATTATTCCTGTATCCACTGAGAAGAGTGGTGTTGTGAATAACTCACCCCTTCTTAATTCTATTGGATTGGTCTTGGTATGCAGCGTGTTTCACTTAAATATCTCTTTGTTTCCATCCACCCCTCAGTTCTTTCCCCTCAGAACTGTTCCTGAGAGAAATCAGGTTTTTGTCTGGCAGAGTTAGCATTCTCATGCCAAATTCCCTAGACTTCCAGTCTTTTATTCCAGTATTAGTCCCTCAGTGCATCTCCATTCCCTCGTGCCCCAGCATTTGCTTGCTCTTAAAACAACTTCTAGTTCTGGATCAGAGGTGGTGAAGATGGACGCTGGGGAGTGGTGGGTCAGTAATAATCCTAGTGGTATTCTTAATGAATGCAATGTGAGGTAAGAGCTGAGGCTGCTGTGTAAATCTCTATGGTTGGTGTTGGCTCTGGTGTATGGTGTCTGAGGCATACACAGACAGCTGTAGCTTCTGTGCTGGAAAATTCTGAAGTCAGTATTGATCAATAGTTAGAAACTTGAATGCCCTGTATTTGCTAACAGATCTTTTACTGCTTTTCAATTTAGTAAATTTAGTAATTAGGAAATAGACCGTATATGCATTCCTCAAAATTAATTTGGTACATGTGATGTTATTTCAACAGGAAAAATGGGAAGATTCAAAACAGTGCAGTCTGTGTGTGGCAAATGAATTACCTGAGCTAGAAGAATCTCAGCGAGGAGGAGGAGGAGGAGGTGGAGGAGGAGGTGGAAATAACAGAAGATTCTCAGGCTCCAGGAATGGGCGGCAGGGTGGCTCGGGAAGAAACAGATTCAGAAGCCGGGGCCAGAAACGAAGCTACGACAGAGCGTTTGATCGCTGACCTCAGAAGCCAGGAGTGGAGAAGCAGGACAGCAGTATTTTATAATATGTTAAAATAGGCCGTTCCTGTGTCTGTTTGTACCACTTCAAAAAAAGTCATTCTTTTTTTTTCTTTTGGAGGTTTTTTTCCTCAGTACTCCTTTGGTCACAAACAAGATCATGTTGTTCACTTAAAAAAAGGCAACTGTTTCCTTTCTTTCTTTACTGCCATTTCATCTGTGTGTAAAACCTCCATCTCTGTTCCAGAATACGCGTGTCGCATCCAAGCCTGTAGCCCAGCTCACTGTATAAAATATAGATCTTAACTGATGGCCAAACCTGTACATTTTCCAAAAAGGTTACAAAAAAGTAAAATATTATTTTACAAATTCATTTTGTACGTGAGGTGGTTTTAACGTAGTGCTGAGTAGTTTGAGAGGAAGCAGATGCTTCTCTCGGGATGCACGTTACGTGGTACATACGGGCAGCAAGAGCTGCCTGAAGACTGAAGGATAGCCAGTGTCCAGCAAGGTCTGGGTACATGAGGAGTGGGCGGTGGATGTTGTGTACCTTGACTTCAGCAAGATGTTGGACAGCTTGTATCCCAACCCATTCTTGTGATAAAGTTGAGGGAGTGTGGGATAGATGAATGGATGGGGAGGTGGGCTGAGAACTGGATGACTGGTGGAGCTCTGAGTGGTCATCAGTTGTGCAGAGTCCAGGTGGAGGCCTGCCATTTAACAGTGCTCTCCAGTGCTGGGTCCGGTCTTGTTCAGTATTTTCAAGCAGCAGCCTAGATGAAGGGATGGAGTCCGCTCTCAGCCAAGTTCGCTGATGATACAAAGCTGGGAGGAGTGGCTGACACACCGGAAGGCTGTGCTGCTGTTCAATGAGACCTGGACAGGCTGGAGAGCTGGGCAGAGAGGAACCTGATGAGGTTTCACAAGCACAAGTGAGCGGTTCTGCACGTCCAGTGGGGACGTCAGCACGCACAGCGGCACCCGGTTATAAGAGGCCGCAGCACTCACCCCGTTCACCACAGCGCGGGGGGCGGGAGCTGCGGGCGCGGCCCGCCGGGCGTCCCGGAGCGGAGGAGGCGACTGCGGCCCGGTACTCGGTTCCGGGGCGCTTCGGGCCGGGGGAAGCCGGAGGAAGGGACCGCTCTCCGGTGCCGGCGGAAGGGGCGGTGCAGCGGCCGTATGGGCGCCGCGTGGGGCCGTGCGGCGCGGCTCGGGTTGCCCGCGGTGGTGCGGGCGGCGGCCCCGCCGTGCGCACGGCCGTGT
>PPHD01021451.1:0-13248 GCA_002909625.1 Bambusicola thoracicus | reverse complement strand
TAGTTATTTCATTATCCTCAAAATGTGGAAAAACTGTCACATTTTTGCTTCTTTAATGAATGTTTGTCTAATGTATTTTCCACTGTGTGCATGAGATTGGAGAGAGTCCACGTGATCAGGCAGGAGGAACAGCTACTAATTAGTCCTATTAGAATATGCATAGTTTGCTAATGGTTCTGATTGTCTTTTTTTTCAGAGAGCTTCTATAAATTAGTAGGCTATGGTTCCCAAGGATTTCTATAAATTTTGATGAATATTAGACTTTAAGCATGGTTAGGTGGATTATCAGAAACGTTTGGAATTGTGATATTGTTCTGAAATTTTAATATTTCTACAATCTGATAATCTAGTAGTCTCTGTGCTGGCACATGGCATCTTACGCCAGTATCTGACACAAAACCCTATCACTTCTCAATAGTTAACCCATTATTTTACCCGTAAAAGAAAATATGCATGGTTTTATTCTTTTCCTTTTTAGAGGAGAAGCTTTAGCTTACTTTGATCAGTTACTCTTAAATTCTCATATTTGTCTTTCTTACTTCCTTTCCCCTTGAGGAGCGTCCCTCACTGCTAAATTCGCTACTTGCACCATTTCATTCCATTTCAGCAACGACCTTGAGGATTCCAGATGAGTTTTCAGCACTTCGTTATTAGTCCTTACAGAATGGCTAAGACTGTAATTAAGTTATGCTGAAGAAGGTTGACTAGAAGTAACATGGGAAGGAGGCCAGTGTATTGGATGTAGGAACCTGGAGAGTAGCAACAGCTGCCATCTGCAAAAACAGAGGTAGAGTGAAGTTCAGAGGCTCACAAACGGCTTTGGAGTCATAAGGGGGAGGGCAGTACGTGTTTAATTGGAGATGGAAGCTTACTGGATGAAAGGAGAAAACTTCTTTGTAGGCAAGAGGGAAAGGAAGGGCTATCTGCAGGGGTTGGGGAGATACGACTGAAAAGAAGTGATTGGTAACAGGTGCTTTCAAACAATCTCTAGCTCTGCTTTTCCCCCCTCTTTTTTGTTTAAAAGATTGTACAGGATAATGTCAAAATTATTTGTGTTTCAGAAGTGAATGACTTCCTGCTCATCTATGTGCTGCAACTTGTTTTATATAAAAAAAAATGCTGGTGTACAATGCTTAGCTCTCTTTTTAAATGTTAAGCCACAGAGTAATTATCATTTTTGTTATGCTACGTTTGTGTTCCAAGATTCTAGTTTCTATTAATGTTCTGCGTGTTTTCTAAGTAGATTACAGGGCCATTTCTGCATCACAAGTGAGCCCTGGAGCTATTCTCAGCTTAAAACTTGGAGAAACAAAGTGACATTTACAGTGCTAAATGAGTGTAGAGAAGTTTCTAGCTCCTATTTTACGAAGAAAAAAAAAAATGCTCCTAAGCCGTATTCCTCATTTTTGTTATCTATTTTGTTGTTGTCAAACTTGAATAAAACTTGAATTCCAAATACAGAATTTAGGAAGAGGAAGGATTTAACAGTTGGGTACAATTGTTCTTTTGTTGGAACTGTATTATTCAGAATATCTTACTAGCTTTTACAGATATTCTTTAAAGAATTACCTTTACATTTGCAGTTGTATACAGTAAATATTTGTATACTGACTAGTGTTTACTAGTCAGCAATTCATTGTTTTTTTAGAATCTTAGAAAAAACGATAGTAACACAGGGTTCAATAATGGCAGTTAATGTTAAGTCCAATATAAACACATTTTTACTCTCGGTAACAGAAAGTTTCTTAGACAAAGTACAATTTATGGATTAGAAGGTAGAATTGGCATGTCTGATTTAAATGATATCTTCTTGAAGGAGCCAGTATCACTTAGTGATAGACATTTAAACAAGAAATTGTTGGCAAAAAGGGTTTTCTGAACGTGAAACCATTGTTTCTTTATATTCCTTTTTCCAGTGTTGGTTATGGATATTCCAGTCATGTTCTGCTGTTTATCTAAGCAATTTTTTTTTTTCTGTTTGGGTCACTTTATGGTAGCATTTGATTGCTACCAAATAGAAATTGAATTTAAGTACTTTGTAAGAAATACCAAAGACAGGGAAAATCAAACTGTAATAGTATGCTTACCCTCTTGGAAAATACAGGAAATTATTCATAATAGCATATGCTAATAAGGCTGTTTTAACATACTAGCATTTTTAGCATTTTTTTATCTGGAACTTACTCTTGCTTTTTACTAAACTTGAATTTGACTACATGTCACAATAACTCAGATTAAAAAATAGTTGGGAGTTTAGTCTTCATCATAATTGTAAATGTATTTTTTACCTATAATAGAAAAAGTGGAAAAAAGATTCAAAATTTAAAATGCAAATTCTGAATCATGAGACAAATTATTTTGCATTTTTCTTATGAAATTAGATTTAACTGTTGAGAACATGCCACTGAAATAGGCAGAAGGATTGAATTTGTTCTCTGTAATGACTGTGCCATTTTATTGTTGCTACTGTTCTAATGCATTTACTTTATACATGTAGAAGTAGTTTGTAGATCTATCACAGATCTATCAGGTCACTCTAAGGCTTCATATGCACTTGGATATAGAGAACTCCTGAATTAAGTGTAGTGCAGAGAAGCTATCAACATCCTGCATATGGTCTGGCATCTTTCCATCACCCAGTTATCGGGTTCATTTGTTTGATCAGAACATTTCATAGTGTCTTCCAGTTTCCAGTTTGTATCCATGTGCCTAACATGACCATATGTTCAGATCTCACACAAGAATTCTTGCTGACTTCTGATATTTCCAGTACCGAACCATCAGAGGATACAACTATGTCAAATACTAGTGCTGCTTTCTTAATTTCATAGGTAGTTATTAAAATCTTCTTTGAGATATGACATGAATTCTATTCCTGATAGATTCTATTCCTGATAGGCACAAACTTGAAGTGTTTCATTGTTGAAGCTGAATTTGCATTGTTCATGCCACTGCATCCTGTCCATCTGCAATCATATGTAGATTATAGGACTTACCATTTGCTTCATTTTGCTCTCTGATACGTAAAACAGAGCTTCTGTAATGTCTCTCTCCTATTTCATACTTTTCATCATTAATCTCTAGTATAGATAATTCTGTGCTGTCAGAATGAGTGTTTTTTCCACTTCATGCAAGCGGAATTCTTTCAAGGTTATAAGCAAAGACCCTTTTTTAGTGTGTCTCTAGCTGTTTGGCAAAAGTCAAGCCAATGAAGAAGAGTTCTAAAACAGTTCCTAACGTGAATTGTCAGTATTCTGAAGAGGAGACATTCTAGATACTACTTTTGCTGGAGAGTCTCGTTCCTAGATAATGACACATACATGACTCCTTTATCTGGGTGCACTCCAGAGTTAAGAGTACCATGCTGAAGCTTTTTCTTCACAAAGTGCTGTATGCAAGCCATAGCATATGTAGAAAGCCGGAACTAGGGTTATATTTTAGTCCTGTGGTCTGTTCTTCAGAAATATGTCACTGACTGGATATTCTGTGCCAGCAATCAGGACTATAAGACTCTGTTTACCTCCATTTTAGCAGGTCTCTGGTGATATTAAAGAACATTATCAGTATAATAATAATCTGAGATGTTTTTGTGAAGTCAGGTAACACAGTAGAAGAGTCGGATCTTGCCTTTCTGATCTGCAGTCAGAAAAGAAAAACAAGTACTATTAAGGTGTGATTTACCATATCCTCATCTAAATGAAGTGTTAATTATGAATCTCACCAACAGGTACAGAGAGGAGTCAAACAAGTTAGTTTGCCTCGGTATAAATGTTATTCTGGAAGGTGTGAGGAAGTCCACCTAACAATCTGGTCACATGACTTGAAGCAGAATTACAACCAGAATTCTCAGAGAGATCCCTCTCCATCTTGGCATAAGCTGTTAGATGATATGACTTTGCTTTTAACACAGAGCTTACTTCCACAGAAAGTCACAGTAAGAATCTAAGAAGGATCTGAGCACAGACTTCATACAGGAAAATATCCTTAGTATTTTATTTACCATCACCTTATATGACCATCAAATTGACCCACTGAGCACTCTGAGACAGACAGCTGTGAAGCCAGTTTCTTCCAAACCACCCTGCCCTACCCATTTCCAGATTTAGATCACTTTCTCTCAACAGAAATTATTTTTCTCAGGCCTCCCGAGAACATTTGGAATCTGAGCATGAGCTTTTAATTCTTGGGAAACCGAGAAACCAATTCAGAAGTGCACTTTTTACACAGCACTGACAAATGGACTTAGCATACTTAAATGCTGTTTTAGGTTTCTCAAATCAGTAATCTTTAACATATCCATAACCTAATTTTCTGAATTCTGCTTTTCCCTCTGAATTCTTGGTTGAAGACTACAATAGATGCCTAAGCTGGAGAGTGAATGCATGTGAAGAAAGATTTGCATTTAACACAAACATATTTTTCATCCCATCACAGCTGTCATTCCTCACTTGCATGTTCTATTATAGTTGTTTTTTGTTGTTGTTATTTTAAAGATTAAAGTATAGCCAGTATAGTCAGCTGGCTGCTGAACTCAACCCTACTGTTTGGCTCCCACATTGAGAAGAGTCCAGTCACTGATTCAAGAGATAACGTACTAAGACTGTTGTGAGGCAGTTTTTAATCTGGTTTTCTTCCATGCAAGGAGGACTGCACACTCAGCTGTTCTCAAATGTAAAGACACTGCTATGATCTCACAAGTTTCTCCAGGCTGGATACATATTTTTATTTTGAGTTATGATTTAGCCACCTGGGAACCATATGGCAGTTAAAATGAGGAATACATGCTTTCCAAAGTTGCTGGTAAACATATATGCTTTACTCAAGTCTTAAAGATTGAGGCGGATGGGAGATGACACATCTAAAACCATTGTCTTAGTACTTGACTCACAAATTTGGAGAGATTTCAAGTTTTGATTAACATTTCTCAGAAAGGCAAACATCTGTTTTTGCCTCTGTTTCAGCTGATTTTTCTGTTTTTGTCAGTGAAATGGGTTTTCGTGTTTAAGGTTCATAGCATTTAGTGCCTCTTCTGTGTTTTGTTTCTTTTACTGGGAATTTATGCTATTTTCTTCTTCAGGGACTCTTGTCAGTCATCAGAATTCCGTGGTTCAGCCAGAATCTGATACATTTTCTAGCACAAAAACCACAATGTTCAGCTTCCACAGTAGAAGTTTTCTGATTCAAAATGGAGTTCTAATCCGAGGTGAAGTTTGTAATTAGAAATTCTATGTATAATTTATGTGAAATGTAAAAGTAGAATACAGTTTGCCATGGTAAAGTTCAGGTAACTGTTGGTGCTGTTGTTAGGGTCACTTTTGCTTTAGAAAATATCTGAATGCTGTAATCATGGACTTTACTATATGGGAAGAGAGACTGATGGATCTGACACCCACTGGCTGATTCTGTGATGGACTTAATGCAATTTAAAAACTTTGTTTACTACCAGAATGAGTTAACTGTAGTCCATGAAGTTACCTGTCTCTCCCTACTGAATATTTTCAACAATTCCATTTGGTCTGTGTGAAGCTGCTTTTCAAGGTTATTGTATGGAGAGTGTTTGAAGGTACAAGACATGGCTGCATAACATAAGAACTGATATTTATGTAATTGATTCCTGTAAGTCAGTTGCTTTTTCTTAACACTGCTATTTTGCATCTGCTTCCAGAGCACAGTATCTAAATTTACTTGAAGTGCTTATATAAATTCATTTTATATGTTTAATTCATTCTAATTATACACATATATAATGTTGACAGTCTTTACGATCTGTCGAATACGGGGAACGTTCCTTTTTGATTGTCATTACGTGAAAGAGTAAGAAGAAAAATCTTCTCAATTCTTGACAATCCACTGAAAAAAAAAAATGGAATTACTGTTTGATAAGTACTTATTGTGCCTAACGTAGACATTTTTTTTTACACACTTCTTCAGCTGTTTACTTAATAAAACAGCATTCCTTATGTCTCAGTAATTTCCAGTATCAGGAGATTCCTTTTATTTTTTATGATTATACAATTAAGATATGTTTATAACATTCAACATTATCTTTCTGTCGTACTCAATTAGGAAATGTAAGGTGCTTCTCTGGTACATATACGTTAGAGCATTTATCAAGAACAATAAAAACAATGTTAATAGAGCTGTTTAGAGAATTCATAACTATAAATGCATTTATATTTTAAACTGCTGTCTTTTTTTTTTATTATTTTTCTGTTTGCTCATCTCGATCTTCTAATTACATTGCTGGTTGATTCCGTTGAAACAATCAATTTGTATTCTTCCTATTCCCAAACTGATCTTCAGTCTCCGTTCTTGTAGTTTCTAGTTCAATTATCCTGATAAACACCCAAAAAAAAAAAAAAAAAATCTAAATAAAATTCCTTTCACTTGCTTTAAGATCAAACATCATTATTCGTGTCTCACATTCTACTGAAATAGGAGTATGATGACAGCATCTAACTATTCTGCCTTTTTTCCTCAACCTTTTAAAAATGATTGACACTTCCTTGGTTTTGTTCCTTTTAACACTTTAAAAGGTTGAAGTTTTGATATAACACTTACAGACTGTAAGAGTTTCACAACAATAGCACTGATAGCATTCAACTTAATAATTAACAAGATATGATTAGGAAAAAATACCCCAAAAGAATACATTTTAATGGAAGAACAACAAGGAAAATGTTGGTGCCAATCCTTTGTCTATAACTAAATAAATCCTTTCTTAATTAAAAAAGCAAACAAAAAAAAACCCCACTATTTGTGTATTGGCACACAAAATTCCTTTTGCAAGTTTTAGTTATAGTTGTTGAACATAACAGTGCAAAGAATAAATGGAAATGCACAGATCTGTTATTCTCATAACATGGTATATTTTACCTTTGCTCGTTTCCCCCTTTTTTCCCTCCCTTTGTTCTCAGTCCGTTCATTCTAATCACTTACTTTGAATTAGATACATACTGGTCATATATGGCAAAAGTTTCAAATACTATTTCATAGCTCAAATTATCTTTGTTAAATGTCCACAATCAAGTGGAATAGAGGATGTTAGATGTTATAACTTTATGCTGCCTATTCAGGATGAAGAATGTTTTAGGTGGAGCAGAAGGATGAGAAAAGTGAAGAGAGTGAGGTGAGAAATGGATTCAGCTTATGACACCTTAATGTAGGTATTTACAGGAGATGTCTGTGGTGAGCATTCTTTCCTTTGCTTCATAGTAGCCTCATCGCTAGCAACCTAGTCAATACGTTAGTGTTGTTGCAACACAATTCAGTTGACATGCCAATAGGTGTCTACTTCTGAGTGGGTTGACTCACTTTCCAAGCTATATCATCTGTAATGGAAAATCAGATTCCTACCTCATGTGTAGGTACTTAAGTTTAGACATGTAAATTTATAAGCTTGAGCTAAATCCCATGTGTCAAACAGGTCACTGCTTTTTGTGCTTTTTGTATTTGTGCTGGTAGCTAGAGCAGGTTAGCACCCTTAAACAAAAATTCGTTAGATTTCTGTGGATGCACTTTCAAAATATTTAATAGTACAGTATGGGGCTAATAATTATTTGTGTGGGTGACACTCACTGTGTATAAGCAGTGTTTTTGTGCCAGTTGCATACTTTTTTTTTTTTTTACCTTGTTTCATCTTAACCTACCTTTCTGTGCTAATTGCATTGTTTTCCATCTATCTGTGCTGTCACGCATCCCCACGTAATATTCCTGAGGTGAAGAGTGGATGCAAGTGAGACAAAAGCTGTGCAGCTAGGTACAGAGAGGAGCTGGGTGAATCCACTCCCAGCTTCCACTCGTACTCCTCCCAAGAAGGGCTTTATGGCCCTCAAAAGCTGAAGTCCACAGACTTGGAAGCCTCAGCTCAGCAACACTCCATAATGTCTATAGCATGGCTTTCTTAATAACTGCAGAAGCCAGCAGCAAGGGCCATGTATCTCTAGAGAGGGCTTGGGACATACAGGGCTTAAGTGACATGGTTTCTCCAGTGCACGGAAGAACCAAAGTGAATAACGTAGATAAAGAATTTGCATAGAATCACAAAATTGTAGGAGCTGGAACGGACCTCCAGAGATCATCTAATGCAACCCTCCTGCCAAAGCAGGCTCCCTACAGCAGATTGCACAGGTAGCCGTCCAGGCAGATCTTGAATATCTCCAGAGAAGGAGACTCCACAACATCGCTGAGCAGCCTGTTCCAGTGCTCCGTCACCATTAACATGGAGACGTTCTTAGACACATTTGTGCGGAACTTCCTATGCTTCAGTTTGTAGCCATTTCCCCTTATCCTGTTGCCATGCACCGCTGAAAAGAGTCTGGCCTTGTCCCTTTGCCTTCCACACCAGATATTTCTAGACATTTATCAGATCCCAGAGGATTGATATGACATAAAACCAGAGACTTGAAATTGTAGAATTGTGTAAGAATTGTAACCATCCAATTCTCCTCACATCTTCCCTTACACAGCTTATCCTGAAACCAGTGCGTGTCGTTCTACACAAAAGATCGTTCCTGTCCATTCTGAACCCTATACCTACTCTCCCCAACTTTTTTTCTTTCTTTTCTTTTTTTCCCAAGATACTCTTCACAGTGGAATAAGTTCACAGATTTCTGCTATACACAATGTCCTGAGCTTCTTTTGCCTTACTGGCTTTATAGACCAGCTTTTAAGGTTAGAAAATAGTTGGATCGTGGTAGCTTGCTGACAGTGCCAGGTATTGCTGATGACTCTGTTTAGAATTCAAAAGCAAAACTAGGAATTAACATTGTGTTAAGGGTCAGAGAAATCTTTAGAAATCATAGAATGGCTTGGGTTGAAAAGGACTTCAAGGATCATCAAGTTCCAAGCCCCCTGCCCATGGGCAGGGTTGCCAGCTGCTTGATCAAGTATTAGATCAGGCTGCCCCAGGTTCCATCCAACCTGGCCTTGAAAACCTACCGCACCTCAAGACAGAAATTTGTTTTCAGTATTTCCTGAGTAGAAAACTACAAATTTCTGGTAAATATGTGAAATTTCATGTTAAGCAATATACATACTAGTGATTCTGTTGGATTCAGTGTTTCCTGTAGTACTTGGGCACACTGTTTTTTTCTCACAAAATGTGATTTTAGAACAAATATTAAGGCAACTTTAGCTAAATTATTGTATTAAACTTGGCTTTGATGCCAAATTGATTTGTTTATTGTGAACTAATTTGCCATCCCAACTCCCTATCATTCCTTCCCATATTTTCACATCTGAGAATTCCCCTATCACAGTGGAAGCTCATATCAGAGTTGACTCGAGTCTATTCCAAGTCTGAAAACAGGCAGGGCTGTCAAGTAAAGGACAGGCTCTGCGAGCAGAGAAGACTTTAGAGTGCTGAGAGGATCTTGACATGAGAGAATTTGACCCTACGTGTCCATGTTTCAACTCTGTTTCTGAAATAAATCTGCTTGACAGTTTGGGAGTTTTGCCTTGATCAAACGTGCAGCTATTCGGTCTACAGAATAGCCAAGTTTAACTATAGGAACAGCACTTGTTAATGTCAAAACATTGTTTATGTACCATTTAATCTCCTGTGATGGTGTACGTATTTGCTATATACTTGCTTGAGTTATTTTCATCAAGAAATTCTGTCTATGTGTCACTTTGGCAACATCTTTGCAGAGTTTACAACTTTGAAAAACATGTTGGCATCAACTATGCAGTCCTCTTAAACAGCTGCTCTGCAGTCATGCTGTTTTAACATGCCACTACACATGGCTGAATTATGCAAATAGTTAATATTAAATGACTGAGATACAAGAACAATTTGTACACTCAATAAAGCTGGCCTGTGGAGTGTAACACCCATTCATGTAACTGAATGAGTCTGGGGCAGTGTAAAGACGTGATTCTTTTGACTTTAGGTAAAAATACTTGTATTAAGGCAGAAATGGACAGAGCGAAGTTATATGGCGAGACTGTTTTGTAAGGCTTTTCTTTTGACTACTTATTAATAATGCAACAAAAATGGAATGTGCATCAGTGTACTTTTCTGGCAATTATTAAGAAGTAGGTAAGGCACAGCAAATGTTTGTCATTTGGCTATAAATACGAGTTACTCTGTTTTGGTTGAGAGAGAAAATGACAGAATGCTAGTTACAGTGCTGATATTTTAGCAGTGTTGTTTATTGAAAGCAGCAGCACTGTAATCAGTAAGAAAGCAAAAACATTGAGTTTAAAAAGATACAAAATTTTCTTAGACTTTGATTGGTGTTTCTACTGACTTTGCTAACGTAGCTCTGCGATAATGAAGCATGAATTATGTTCAATGTAGAACAACAGATAAAACATTCTAACTTGTGTAACTTAGAGTAATTACCCCTACTGCATGCAAGGGGATAGAACTTTAGGCAGTAGGAGATGCACAGCAACAAAAGAAGGCAGCCATTTAAAGTCACAAAGTACCGGGAGTTTTCCTTTCTCACTTTACAGTAACTTTTGAATAATGGATACTTTTTCAGCTAAATAGTAAGAAAAGGTGGTGTTTTGTTTTGTTTTTTTTTGTTTGTTTGGTTGGTTGGTTGTTGTTTTTATCAGATTGTTTACCAAACAAAATATTAGAATTTAAAAACAACAACAACAACAACAGCAAACCACCGAGCATTTCCTTATGCTTTTGCTTTATATTTCCCATGTTGAAATTTTTTATGTTTCATGACATTTCTTTTCCACTTGATCCCATTTTTACTCTCAGTCTTCTTAAGGTGTTGCATTGACTTTTCTGATCAGAATATAAAGACATAGGTATGTTTCTAGTAGTAAGACTTCTGTGCAAGACCGAACGCTTGAAAGTACAATTTGTCACATTCAAACTAGGTTGGTAAAACTCCCTCTGCCTGACAAAACAAACTCAAAATAATTCTTTTAAATTAAATGGAAGCTTAACTTAAGAGAGACACTGAGTTCCTTATTACACAACAGATGTTCTCTTTTACAGCATTTATTCAGTACAGAATTTGAGCTGCATAAATCTTGTGTACATTTTTCACTTTCTTACTTTTATTAATATGCATTTAGTAATTTTGTTAACAATGGCAAGTATATGGTACTTGTTGGATTTCCTGATCCACTTACATGTTTCACTGGGTGAATAAAAATTCACTATTAACGGAACGGATTCAAATGTAATTGTACCGATTAACTGAGCATTGTCCTTTTATGGTTTTACAGGAACTGGCCGTAATGAAACAGATTCTAATTAATCTACAGGATAAACACAAGGAACAAAATTTACCTCCATCTCAAATTAGTTTAAAAAGTTTGACTGCAGAAAACAAATCACACCCTTCAGTAAAACTGCTGCCAGAATGTGAAGAAGAAAATGTATTTAGACCTAAGCCAACATTATTTGTAAGTACTTTGCTAAGAGTAAGTGCCATAAACTTTTTGATTACTTTCCTCACGCTTTAAAAAGAAGAAAGGTGGTTCATACTTCAGGGAGGTACATACTTTATTCCGCATAATATTTGCAACTTTGTACGGCTATGGTCGATTTTGAGAAGACACATTGCAGTTTGTGATGTTATTTACATGTTTGGTAGTTTGTGCATCTAAACTTCAGAGTAAACGAGATTTTTAAAAGAAAACCGATTATATTACTATCAGTTCACAAAACTGTAATGAACACAAAATAAGAACGCAATTTTAAGTCTACTCTGAGCATGAGCTGATTGTGTACAGATATACTGAGGAGCAGCAGTGAAGAAATACATGTATTTATGTGTATTTGCACTCCCGCATATACATGTATACATACAGTCACATGCCCAGGCTTTTTATCACTTCTGTTACTATGGATAACTGATACTACAAAACCTTGTTTTATTCCTTTAGAAAATAAATGCTTGGATTTAAATGCCTCAGGTTCCCTACAGAATTCCGTGCTTCTGGTATTTGAAAGCTTCAGGAAAACGATGGAGAAGTTTCTGACTATAAGTGTGTCTCAGCTGATAAATTTTAGGAGAAATATAATGCTGAGTCACAAAGCAAATGATAATTTGTATTTACAATGGTTGCAGCTGTTTTCGTCCAGGGTAGGCTGGTTGAATCCACACAACACTCTTTTCTTTTCCTCCCCTGGGCCCAATATTTTGCTGTTTTGCTCCAAATATGTATATATGGTTGTTTTTTGGTATTTTTATTTCTGGTGGAATCTTCTTAAAATTGAAAGAGACTCAAATAATGTAAGGTTCGTATTGCAACAGATCAGATAATGTTTTTATAGTACACAATGTAGGGAATTATTACATCTCCTGAGTATGGCATGAGGGCATTTGGGGACAATTACTTAGATTATTCAGTGGTTCAAATTTTGCTTAGACAGTGTTATGAGACTGTTTAAAGGTAAAAGGCATGCCGTGTGTTGCCTCATCCATAATCCTTTCGGAAGTGCTAAATCATATTGCCCAAATTTTCGTCTTCAGTGCAGTGATCCCAAACAGAGACAAACTGGACTAACAGTTAGGTTGTGTAGATGAACCAGGGTTTGAGTGTATAATCTGTCCTGCCTTTCTTAGGGATATAGAAACAATGTGGGAAATCTAGAAAAAGAAATGCTTTGACATGTTGAATTTGTTCCTCGTCTAACTTTGGAGTAGGAAAATGCAAACGAGCCGATGGCGGGATTTCCTACTAGATAGGGAAATAATTTAATAGTCCTGTAAAAGTCCTGCCCATTCAGGCCAATTTAGAGAATTTTAATAGCTCATACACATAGAACAGATTTATTTTTATAACTGAGAACTTCGAAATGAGAGAAAGATGGAGATTTAAAAGTGACGAGGATCCAAGGCCAGCTGAATTTGAAGGCTGACTGGTTATTAAGTCTTGGAGGAAAAGAACAAACAGGGGGAAGACAAGAAACTGTTTAGAATGAGTTTAGAGACAGACAAAAGAAGCATTATTAGCAAAAGCAAGAGTTAATACTGAAACTTGAATGTAGAATAGTCCTTAACCTTGTTCCACCTCTTTTTTTTTTTTTTATTTCTTCATATAAATAACCACTGAATTTGCCACAAGAATGTTCATATCCTATCCTGAATGTGCAGTAGCCCAGAGGATTATGAAGGCAAGAAGTTGCTCACAGATCATTTTCTACAAATGAAATCATTTCTGCACTGACAGAAAACTGCTGAATTCTTTTATTTTGGATTATAATTTTTGAGAGCTCTTATTTTGTACAAAGTGTTGGTCTATGGCACACACAAAATCTCTTTTGTA
>PPHD01021449.1:0-13249 GCA_002909625.1 Bambusicola thoracicus | reverse complement strand
GCCCCAGCACCGACCCCTGGGGAACACCACTCTTGACCGGTCGCCAGCTGGATTTGACTCCATTCACCACCACTCTCTGGGCCCAGCCCTCCAGCCAGTTCCTCACCCAGCCAAGAGTGTATCTGTCCAAGCCACGGACTGCCATGGCATGATGATGATGGTGGTGTGTCATTAATTCGCTAACGCTGTCATGACTCTGAGCATGACCTTGGTGCATGACCCTGTGTAACTTGGCCTTTGCTGTTCAATACCTTTATTGATTGATTGGATGAGGGCATTGAGTACAGCCTCAGTAAGTTTGCAGATGATGCCAAGTTGGCAGGAAGCGTTGATCTGCCTGGGGGTAGGAAGGCCCTACAGAGGGGTCTGGACAGACTAAATAGTTGGGCTGAGACCAGTGGGATGAAGTTTAACAAGACCAAGTGCCAGGTCCTGCAGTTTGGCCACAACAACCCCAGGCAACACTACAGGCTCAGGACAGAGTGGCTGGAAGACTGTGGAAGAAACAGACCTGGGAATGTTGGTTGAAGCTCAGCTGAAGATGAGCCAGCAGTGTGCCCAGGTGACCATGAAAGCCAATGGCATCCTGACTTGTATCGGCAATAGTGCAGCCAGCAGGAGCAGGGAAGTGATTGCCTCCCTGTGCTCAACACTGGTGAGGCTGTATCTTGAGTGCTGTGTTCAGTGTTGGACCCCTTGCTGCAAGAAAGGCAGTGAGTTTTCTTTGCCAAAGAGTGGTCAGATGCTGCAATGGTCTTCCCAGGGAGGTGCTCAAGAAATGTTTAGATGTGGCACTAAGGGACATTGTTTGTGGGGAAGTATTGGTAATAGGTGGACAGTTGGACAGGATGATCCTGGAGATCTTTTCCAGCTGTGGTGATTCTATGATTCTAAATACTCCTGTGGTTCATTCCATTTACCTGCACAGTACTTTGCACGTTGCTTTTCTGAAGTTCTTTGAAACTTGTAAAATTATCAGTTATTGGTGATTTTCCCTTGTAGAGGTTTGAGTCTTGTTCTCTTTCTGTCAAAGAAAATTTTGAGAAAATAACCAATGTTTCTTCCTGCAAAGCTGGAAAAGCACTTGCATCTTTTTAAGGTTGTGAAGTATGCATCCTTAATTGAAACTTGAATCCTTTCTTTGTTGCCTACATTATGTAGCAAGACAATAAGTAAGAATGAAAAAGTGATTTGTTTTTAAAGTGTTGTGATTATAATTTGCTGTCTGTATTTACTAAGTTTTGAGAATGCCTTCTGTTATATATCCATATATATACATGTTTTTTTCCTTACCAAAAAAAAAAAAAAAGAAAGAAAGAAAGAAAGCAAGAAAGCTGGGAGTCAGTGAGAAGAAACATTCCGTGAGAACCAATAGCTCTTGTATGCAGACCTTGTCAGTATATTGAACTGACTAATCTGTTTAACTTTTGCACGGATTTGCTTGTTTTGGAATGTATTTACTGACCTCTGTTCCCTGTGTTCATGAAATGAGGATATCATGCCTTTCCTTCATCGCACTAGTGACAGTCAGCTTCTTGGAAGGATAGGGAAATGATGTTTCTAATTACTATTTGCTTCATGCCAGTGCTGCCTTCAAATGTTGATAATGATAAAGTAATAGTTTTGAGCCATCCTTTTGTTGACTGTGACCTTGTGTGTTTCTTTACTGCCTTGTGCAGTCAATTTCTGGTCTTTAAAGATACAAGGGAGAAAAAAAGCCTAGAATGCACGGTGTTTAAAAGTCTCACGTTGCTCTAGGAACAGAGTGGAACAGTTTGTTGATGACTGACATTTACAATAAGCACCAATACACAAGTCTTAAAGTTCTCCCAGCTCAGAGTAGGTGTAAATGAGGGAGGCATGACAAATGTGAGTTAATTTAGTCTGTTGGCAACCTTCTATGATCTACATGAAAACTGTTATGAAATCTTCTAGTTGAATTTATATTAAGTGGGGCTGTGGATGTAAATTTGGAGAGTCTGTGTATGGAAATTCAGGACCTGTACATTCCTTTTTTAGGCATTGTGCTATTTATGGTTTGCCCTTCGGAAGACTCTGAAAGTGAGTAATAATTGCTCACTGTTTCCATATAATGATAGGATGCTTAATCTCCTCTATACATTGTGTGTTGCATTATTGTAGGAAATCTTTCAGAAAGCTTATATTATAGATGGATTCAAGGTAGGGAGAGCACAAAACTGACTAACATATCTTGACTTAATTGTTCTGGAGTGTGATAGGGGTTCAGATGGGAACTTCAGTCCCTGCTGCATGAAACAAAGTTAGATAATCATTTGTTCTGGAGTTGAATAAAGCTTGCAAGATTGTATATTTAACCTCAAGATTTTCACTTTTTGATCAGAGGTAAGGATATTATGAATCTGCAAAGAAGAATAAGCTGGCTAGTGTGCTACTCAGAGCCGTTTTTTAATAGAGGAAACAGAAAACAAGTTTTTATCAGAGTGGAGGTTGCTGAGAGTTGTGGAGGATGGCAAGAGGCAATTTTATTGTGTTCCAGCTTAATGATGCAGTGCAGCAAAGGTAGTGCTGAATCAGAGCTACTCTGTAATCATTCATCAGGGTCAGAAGAAGAGTGTTCTTTGCAGTGGAAACATGCTGTGCCCAAGCTCCGGGAGGGATGTTACTGGCTGATACGTGAATGTTCTTTCAGGACAATGCTGCATAAGAAATGGCAAGAAGAGATAAACAATTTGCTGCTCTTGGCACTTGGGTTCCAGCTGAAAGGGATTGGAAAGACTATTTCATTGCACAAAGGTCTATCTTCCCATTTCAACTTTTTACCAGGCTGACAAATGCATGTAAATAAAGATCCTGAAGCAACATGTAGGTTATTCCCTTTTTCCAGGAATCTCAGACAGTGTGTAGTTCTGAGGAAGCATCTTAGTGCTCAGTACACTTCATGAAATGGCTATCTAGACTGTGAGCATATAAGCTGTGGCATCATTCCTCAATTATTTTTATCAGCATTAAGAGGGAAAATAAACGTAGGGTCACAAATCATGTAAGTTCAAGCATAGTAGCAGTAGCTACGAAATCTACACTGGGCCAGATCTTACTCAGAGTTAAAAACAGCCCCCTCTGCCAAATCACTGTACAACTGCAAGTCACAGAGAGACATACTGAAGATGGTATTTTAAAGTCCTTAGAGCGGGGTTGTAGAAAAAGGAGGCCATGTTGGCTCAAACAGATTGTTCTATCCAAATGACTTTGGAAAGAGATTTGTATAGGTGGTTATATATAGCCTAGACATTCCTAAGGAACTCTCACTGAAGGAAAAATGGAGTATTTAACCTGTACTCCGTCTTAAGGAATCTGTCTCTAATAAAATAATAGAGCTTGGCTCTCTGAAAAGTCTCTTACAGATGTTGACCAGATGAACTAAGAAATGATGCAAGAAAGCAAGAGACTAATGACTTGTTGCCATTTGCAGAAGAATGCATTCAGAAATTGTTTTCTCTTTGGCAAAATTTCTTCAAAGTTACAAAAGTTGTGTAGAAAGGCAAAAGACTTGCTTTGGATTCAGGGCTGTGATTTGAAGGCTTATGCTACTCCAGAATACAGTGTTTGCCAGCTGCCTTCCTCAAATTGTCATATGGCCAAAAATATGTACTTGGACCTCCCATTGCTCTGAAGAATGGGAACAGGGAACCTGGAGATAAGTACCTGGGTGCTACATGCCGTATCACTAATACTTCCCTGTGATGGGACTGGGAAGCAGCAGCATAGTAATGTTATAGGTAGAAGGATTTATTTACCCCCTTTTACTATCTGCCAGTGTCTTAATATCCAGCAGCATTAAGAACAGAAATGCATGATGGAGTTGACTTAAACACCATCTGTTAGGTGGCTTCTTGACTGCAAGACGGATATGCAGAAGTTAAAGCTTCCATGGCCATAAGGAATATTCAACAGAAGCGTAGTGAATAAGTACCTTGTTTAAGTCCTTATGGCATCCTAAATATATGTAAGGAGAAGACTGGGGAAATAGAGTAGGCTAAATAGCAGCCTTCTATGCTCAATGTAAAATTCTTAAAATCAATTAAAAAGCATTTATAAGACTTTTTTCTTTTTTCCCATGTCAGAATTGCAAGACTGTACTGAAACTTGTCAGGAAGCAAGCTACAGGGCTCTGAATCAGATTCACCCAAGGAATAATAATAGCATGTGGGAACTCTGGGAATAAAGAACGATGGTAATTTAGCCCTCAGAGGAATAAAAAAGGGAGGAGAGAGGAGGAAAAAAAAAAACCCAAAAACTAGAAAAAGAAGACATTTACCAATAGTTCTATATCCTTTGTACTGAGGGACAATTTTCCCAGGCAAACTCCCACAAACGATGCATTTATGCTTTGCAAATTGTTCTGGAGACCATTGTCCCTTTAAAGAGAGATCCCATTCCGGGCATTTGCTTCCACTTTAGTGCTTCTTATGCAAATGAAGAAATCTTTATTTTTTGCAGTGGAACCTGGGGAGTCTGTTTTGTAATCAGAACAAATGCAGGAGGGAATCCCTAATGCTCACCACACCAGATGTTCCGTATGGTTCTTTTTCTGTTACCAAAATACCTTTTTCTGAGTATTGAGAAGAGGCTGAGCTGTCTGCTGATCAGTGCTGGGAGCAGAGACATCCCAAAGGCAGGGTCATGTATGGCTGTGTCAGAGCCTGGAATGCAGTTCTTGTGTAGTAGGTCCCTAACAGAACTTCAGGTGGGTTAATTGGTACTTTCTGATTGACTTACCCCAGTCCCAGACAACAGTGATAAAGCCACTTTTCTCACAAGGGTACTATAATGACTAATGCTTTCTGAAGTGTTAAATATGAGAAAGGTGAGGTGTGTAGCAAAGAAAATAGATGCTTGCTGGTTTGAAATGCATTGTGTGCAGTCTGTGCTTATTTAGCTGTGGTAAATGAGCTGTAGCATATTATAGAGAAGACCTGGAACTAGATCTTTTACATTATTAAAGTTATGGGTTTCTGGCTTTTCCCCCTAACCTTCTAATATGCTGTTGTTATGGCAACAGTGTTTCTATCAAGAGATTCATATGAACTACACCTTTCTTGCACTTCTACCTGTTTTGGCAGTCTCAAGGTACTTAACTGCGTCAGTTCTTGAGTTGTTTTTTTTTCAACCAGAGGGAATTTCATTATAGATTTCGAGCAGAACTATCCCTCTTTCCCTGCTCAAAGGGTGCTTTGACAAAATCGTCATTTCTGCATAATGTTTTTTTGTTGTTGTTTTTTTTTTAACATATGTTACAAACTGGAATTCTGTATCTCCTCTGAGTGCCCAAAGGGCTGGACAAACAGGCCTTCACAGAAACTTTTAGTTACCATAGATGGGTGAAACTGGTATTGAATTCACACGTAACTTACTGCGAAGGAATGTATTTCATTTTGCTTCTTCATACACAATTTGAGCTCCTGCATTCCTCTAAGGGAGAGCCTTTGACTGGAGGAGGTGTCTTGTACCACATGCAGGTGTCTGTGCTACCTACAGCTAGATTAGGTTGCTCAGAGCACCCTCCAGCCTGACATTGAATGTCTTCAGGGACAGGACATATACCACACCTCTGGGCAACCTGTTCCAGTGCCTCACCGCACTTAGGGTTAAAAACTTCTTCCTTATAACTAATATAAATCTCCCCTCTTTCAGTATGAAACTATTTCCCCTTGTCCTGTCACAATAGACCCTGCTAAAGAGTTTGTCCTGTTCTTTCTTACAGCCCCCCTTTAGATACTGAAAGGCCGCTCTCAGGTCTCCCGGAGCCTTTCCTTCCCTTCTCCAGCTCTCAGTCTGTCCTCACAGGGAGGTGTTCCATTTCTGTGGCCCTCCCCTGGACACGCTCCAACAGCTCCATGTCTCTCCTGTACTGAGCACTCCCCATCTGGATGCAGTGCTCCCGGTGAAGTCCCACAGTACAGAGCAGAGGGGTAGGATCCCCTCCCTCACGCTGCTGGCCATGCTGCTTTGTATGCAGCCAAGGATATGGTTGGCTCTCTGGGCTGTGAGGGCACAGTGCTGGCACATATCCAGCTGTCATCCACCAATAGCTGCATGTACTTTTTGGTTGGGCTGTGCCCTATCCTTACATCCCCCATCTTGTACTGACAGTGGGAGTCTCTGTGATCCAGGTGCAAGACCTTGCACTTGGATTTATTGAACCTCATAAGGTTTGCTTGGGCCCACTGCTCAGCCAGTATATGCATCCTGTCTCTCAAGCATTTTGACCATACCACACAGCTTCTTGGTGTCATCCACAAACAGCTGAGGGTTCCCTCAATCCCACTGTCCATGTCATTGATGAAGGTGTTGAAGAACACTGGTCCGAATACTGACCCCTGAGGGGTCACCAATCTCCATCTGGACACTGGGCCATTGACCACCGTCTCTGGGTACGATCTTGCAACCAGTTCCTCATCTGCTGAACAGTCCACTCATCAAATCCGTATTTTTCCAACTTGGAGAGAAGAATGTTATGAGGGACTGTGTCAAAGGCCTTACTGAAGTCCAAATAAAGGACATCAGTGGCTCTTCCCTTGTCGAGCAGGACCTGTCTGTGGTGAATCCATGCTGGTTATCCCATGTCACCTCTCCCTCTTCTATATGCCTTAGCATAACTTTCAGGAGGATCTGCTTCATGATCTTCCATGATACTCAGCCTTCTCCTTGTCCTTGTTCTGCTCTTGTGAATCCTACCCACTGCATGTCACTGATGAATGAAAGGTATAATTATTCAGAGGGGGAGAGTGATTTTTTTTTTATCATTTCAGAGTGATATTTCTCTAGTTGGATGTGTTAGCTCATGTTTCTTTATGAAGTACCTCTGGGCAAATGTAGTAGAATTTTATGCATAGTTCTGTTGTTGAAGTATTCAGTGTATTCAGTTACTTTCCCTCCTTGTGTTTTGAATCTTGTTTTTTGTTGCTCTGAACACACCAGTAACTTTATTTTCTTCCTGTAAAAATGGCTGGAAAGCATCTCTTGAAGAAACATGAAATAAACCATTATCAAAACTTGTCATATCTTTGTAACACTTCCTATTAAGCTGAGCCTTTGTACCTTGCTGCTTATATTTGTTTGAAGAATGTTTCTCAAGGTGGATTTCCTTGTAGCAAAGATGTGACAACCCCAGTGGGCTGTGATTGGGAATCCTAATATTTTTACTAATTAATTGTTTACTACAACAGATCTTGGGCCATATTTACTTCTACAATATGAAAAGTATAAACTACATTCTGATGTTTAATAATGTGCTGATTTTTATGATATTAGTCCTTATATAAATCTTAATGAAGGAGTAATCCTGGGCTACTTTCACTGCACATTTCTTGAAACTGTTTGAAATCATATTTCTGGGCATGCCAGAGAATTCATGATTCTGTTGGCATTTGTAACATTGCAACATGTAGGAAAGCTTTGAAGAAGAAATTTACTGTTGTCTGTTGCTGTTAGGCTATATATCTGTATGGTAGAAGTTTGATTGACTAGCAGTGAACAAGTCGATGAAAACAGTACTGGGGCCCCTACCTCCATTCTGTTTGATATTTGTGGAGTGTATTGAGGTCTAGATTTAGCACAATCTTCTAGACCAAATGGGCTTCAAAGCTGACCAAAGGATCTGTCATTGACTCAGACTCCTCTGCAGCAATAAGGCTGGGGAATTCATTTGCTGAATGTGTTTAGAGGTGTTGCTGTTCAGTAGGCCTGAAATGGGAGCAGCAGTATTAAAAGCAGAATCTGATGTAAGTGTTCTCATCCTGTATTTATCAAGCTTCTGTTGGACCCATATGAGGAAAGGTGATCAGCATGTATGGATAATTGCAATGGGGAATATGAGGAGGCGACTGATCTTGACAATGTTTACAATTTTTAGTGTGCTCTCTTTCTGAGGTATTTGCACCTACATGCTTGTGTGGTAAGCTGTTCATCTGATGGATTACTTGATTGTTCTTTTCCCTCTTTGTCCCCTGCCTATCTTTCTCCACTGAAGCATCTCATACGTTATTCTGTAAATTTGAACTCTGCTTAGTGCTCCATCACGTACCAGTAAGAACTTCTCATCAAGGTGCTCTCAAATACCTTAAACATACAAATGAGAAAGACAAAAAGGTGGAGAAGAGAAGTTGGTTTCTTTTCTTCTCTTTTCTTAGTCACCATTGGGCTGCCTCCTAGCTGTACAGAAATGCCACCAGACAAATTCCATGTCCACACAATGATGCCCTTTTTGAACAGATACGAAGAAGCTACTACTGACGATGCAGTGCATTCTGCTCACTTTCCACATCTTTTAACTAACTTTTACAAGTTTTTTTGTGAGCTAAGCTAAACCTTGTTCCTATAAAAAGTGAGTATAGGGATCATAGCATGCTGTAATACTTTTTTTTCTTAATGGTTTCTTTACCAGTTGCTCAGTGATTTCAGAAAATCTTTGTGCTGTACAATAACCAGTTGCCAAAAAAGAACCACGACTTTTTTTAACCAATTAAATACAGTTCTGTCATCAGTGCTGACATTCAATAGCTAACCCAGCTGGTTTGCATTGCAAATTAATTTAATTTTCCATGGATGGGCTATAAATGCATAACAAGCTATATTATTCCTATGTAAATATTCTTTTGATTAAGTCCATCTTCGTTTGCTAATGCCCTAAAATACTTTGATGTTTATTCTTCTCAAAGGTTATGGACCAGGATTTCAGTCTCACTCCATTTTTTTTCAGTGGTTTATATCCGCTTCTACAAAATCTTCTATTTTTCACTCATTAAAATAACTATCAAAACAGTTCCTCCAACTAACTATGAAAAGCGTCATCAAAGTGTCAGAGTTCATCATTTATTTGATCAAAAATGCTGTTGTGGTAGATTTTTGAATTAATTGGAATGCTTTTTCAAAAGTTCTTTATTTTTTTTATTTTTTTTTTTTAAGGTGAGAACTGAGATGAAGGTAATTCTGAGTTCTGGAAAGAGGGCTCTTTCATATTCTTGCATGTTGCTCCCAAGCCTCTCATTAGTGTGCTGTCAGTTTTATAGCCAGAAGGTAGCTTCCTCCCAGAAAGAAACTGTGGGAATTCTGTTTGAAACTATAGCACTCATTTTATAGCTAGTAATTATACAGATAAACTTTCATGGTAGGGAGTACAGATGACTTATGGGCTAATTGCCATCAGTTCTTAAAAAGTGTTTTAATTTTCTATTGCCTTCAGGACCTACTCTTTAAAAATTGGCCTAAGGAATATGAACGCGCATGGATATGTTTCTTGACACTGCAACATTCTTGTATTCTGTGTCACCTACATCTTGTTGTTGTGCTAGTGATATGAGGACTGCACAAATCAGTTTTTACTGTCAGCATCTATTGCTGTTTGACCCTTTGTGGTTCACCTCACATCTAGTGCTAATGTGCTACAGGCAGCCAAGTATCACAGCTATCCATGGCTGAAGGATGAGCATGCTTCTGTGTAAAAGACCACCAGAAGGCATAAAGGCTAAGAATATAATTCTTCTGATCTCAGAAGAAACTCATCCTGATTTACATCCATGTAATGAAGAAAAAACTCAGACTCTGAATGTCTTAGGAGACATTATCCAATTAGAGAAAAGGTCGGGTTTGCACATTTGCTGTCTATAACAGTATATCTCTTCCTCAGTTTCTGTTGGTCAGACTTGTGTGTGAAATGCAAATGAGCGTGTGGAGGAGTGAAAGAGAATGTCATTTCTTGGAGTAAATTTGAGCAGGAATAGAAAATTTCCTCAGAAAAAAATATTCAGAGCAACGTTTTCCATTAGTCACTTAGACCTATTATTGCTGTTCCAGCTTCCTTTCTCTCTTACTTACATCTCCCAAGCTTGTACATAATTGTTAAAGGAATACCATTAGGCTATTGGTGATGTCCTACTGAATGGACATTTAACTAGAATTAATCCATGTTTCCAAAAGAGGAAGGAATGTATACACCATCTTCCTGCTGAGATGGACATAACCATGCCAGTAATGGATGCGTTGTTATTAAGAGACAGTTATGTCTGATGGTTCCTGTGACAACACAGGGAACACACTAGAAATTATTAGCTCTTCAAGTCCTCTTACAGAGAAACAGAACAATTTTCATATCCCCAACAATAAAGCACTCCATCATACTCCTTTCCATCTCAAGCACTTCACAGGGAATGACATTAAGAAATTGAGCATTGAGCCTTAGTTGCACTGAGTAGTATCTTTCTAAAACAATTCTGTAATGTGATTTATGTTGGTACAACTGGTACAGACTTGTAGAAAAACACACTGTGTTTCCCAACTTAAGAGACGGGGAAGGGTAATAAAATAAATAAAACTAGATTTTCTACAGCAGTGTAATTGAGGAGCTGTGAGGGGGACTCCTGAGAGAAAAGGTACAAAGCTAGCCCCTCTGCTGTTCCCTCTGCTACTAGCACTACCCAGTGTATGACTGCACCCATGTGATAGAGATAACTGCTTTTTTAAATTTTGTTTGACTACCTCTTCCTACTGTCTCACTGGCTACAGCAAGTCTGTGGGGAGTCCTGAGTAAGATGGGCCCTGTGTATATATATGCAAGACTGTAATCTGACCAGGAAGAAAAGGCTGGCAGATAATTAGGAAGAGTTAAGTGCAAGTCTAAAGAGAAGTTTCTTGCTAGTAAGACTCATTTATCGCCTTGGATAATGCTGGAAAACAGACTGATTTTTAGGATTCAGTTGAGCATAGACAGTCAAGACAGTAACATCGGAAGGAGCCTTTTTTCTGGGTAGCTACAGTCCATTAAAGGAGTTTTTTGCTTTCTTGCTGGCTATACAAAGTGCTATGGCTGAAGCTGTGTATCGGCTTGGATATGTGTGCACAGTACAGTGCATTGCCTCAGAAATGTCCCTAGTCTAGCTGTAGTCCTGATATATTCCCATGGCACAAAGATATCATCTCACGTACATAAACCAGTATGCTGTCCAAGTGCAAACTAGTGCTAAGTTGACATGGCCATTCCATTTCCTAAGGTCCTATGGCCTGTAGTTTTGTTTGGTGCTGGTGTTAAGGAGAGTTGTTAGCTTCTGGTGTATAGCACTAGAAGCAATAGAACATTCCTATTTATGGCTGTTTGTTCCTCTTTCTGAGATCTACTTGAGTTCATGTTTCTGTCTGCTAATATTTTTACTCCATTACTTATTCTTCATTGTTCTGCAGCTCCATGTTACATTCAAATTTGCTATACATGGTCATTTTGCTTATGTTAGATACTATTTCTTTATTTGTTACACCTAAAACCGGCTTTGTTCAGGTTTGCATTTCTTTAACTGGCCATTGGTGAGTTGGTTATTACTGTAGTGTCTCTGGTGACAAGGCTGTGCCCCATTTTTTATCATCCCATGGCTGTATATCTACACAACATCCTCTGTCAGTGCTTCTCTAATGGTATATCAGGTTGAGTTTCTCTGTGCTACACTGGTATGTCTGAGTCATAAAACTATGGCAGCATCATATGGAGGTAAAACAGATTAGCCACAGACACCTAGTCAATTAAGAGACTTTGTGTTATAGCTACTCAAAAATAAAACTAGATTGCAGACAAGTCAAGATAATTTCAGATAGAGCAAGCCTGGTAAGTCTCAGTTCTGGGGCCCTGCAAACTCGTACAAAGCTTATAGCATATTACTACAACAGCAAAATCATATCATGGGGCTAATTTGTTGGATGATGTTATCATGAATATATCCTGCACAAATCAAACAGGTAAGCTGTAAAGTTTTCTTGCTCTGAGATCTCTCTAGTTGTGATTAGACCAGATTTTTTTAGTTCTTTTCTTCTTTGTGATGCCTGGCTATGCTAAACTAGGACAATTGTTCAAAGGTATTTTGACTATCATATGTTCTTATAAATGAAAACACCTATGAGAGGGTAACTTTTAGTATTCCCACAGTGATTCTATAACACAGTAGTTTAAATCTGCAAAACATTAATTTCCACGGTGGTGTCATTGTTGATGATTACTCATCTGATCACCAGGGGTTCCTGAAACAGGTATGTTCCTAAGAAAAATAAATCATTAAAGAGCTGAAAGCTCTCTTGTGCCTTCTGTAGAAGTGAACAGAATTTTGAGGCTAGAAAAAGGATTACAGGCCTGGCTCTCTTGCAATGCTTCTTCCTAGATCTGCTTCTCTTTCTGCTGGCTGCTACTGCATGTTGTGAAGGAACATTCCAAAATTGGGCTCTTGTCTATAAATGTCCAAAGCAAATATTTCTAGACTTCTTTTCTTATCTGAGAAACATTAGAATTTACTTCAAAAACAACATATAAAATATAAGATTATACAAGGGGAATGTATGGAAACTGTTGAGTCACCACCTGAATCTCTGATTGACCACCTGAGGCGAGCACGGAGTCAGTTACAGGGGCACAGGTGTGCGCAATTTCACCTCAGTGACCAGAAGGGGTGGAGCTTGGCTCCACCCCTCCTAGACCCCCATTTAAGGGCTGATTCCCAAGGAGAAAGGATCTCTATCTGGAGATCACTCCTCTTGGAGCCCTTCCATGAGCCCAGGATACAGGTAAGCTGTTTATTTTCATTACTCCTTTGTAACATGATAATCTCTCTGGTCCTTGTTTACCTTACAATCTGTATACCTGTTTGCCATACAGGGAAATATGAGGGTGTGGTATTAAAAAAAAAAAAAAGGCTTCATTTAAAGTTCCTCAATTGCCTTTCCTTGTAGGCTGGTCTACCTCCTGAAGCAGTGAGCTCTATAGCTACTCTGAAAGTAGGAAGTTTCTTGATATGCTACATTTAAGAAATGTACCAGAATGGACAGGGAAACCCAGTCTATGGAACAATGAAAGAAAGTATTGGCTTTGTTGAAGGGTTACCATTTGGTTTGTCTGAGGCCAAAGAAGAGCTGTGAAAAGATTATCCCGTGTTCAGCAGCTTGTAGGTCACTCCTGCTAGAATGATGTAGCTTTATTCCTTCTTATAATAGAATCACACGGTTGGAAACGACCTGCAAGATCATCTAGTCCAACCAACAACTTCTGGCCATTTCCTCAGGTCCCATTATTTGGTTGAGAGAAGAGGCCAAACTGATCAGGATCTTCCTTCAGGAAGTTGTAAAGTGCAATGAGGTCTCCCCTGAGCCTCCTCTTCTCCAGACTAAACAATCCCAGTTCCCTCAGCTGCTCCTCACAAGACTTGTTGCTCCAGACCCCTCACCAGTTTTGTTGCCCTTC
>PPHD01021448.1:0-13249 GCA_002909625.1 Bambusicola thoracicus | reverse complement strand
TAAACCTGATTTAATTCAACATGTAACCATGAAGTAGTTCATGGATATGTTCTGCTTAGTGATCCATGAGTATAAGTGGAGCATAGTGCTGCCTTGTGGCATAACTCCAGAATGTTCTCTGCACCACAGTAGCTGGAGTGATAAGCTCAGGAGATACACGTTACTGTGATGACAAAATACAAAAGAAGGGTCTGAAGAGAAGTTGCTTCTCAGGCTGATAGCTCAAACAGTGGATCAGAGGAAAGAGATGATTTGGTTAATGAGTACGTGATATGAGGAAAGCAGAAGCTGGGGCAGATGTCTGAAGTTGAGAAGCCAGCACTGGTTTGGTGATGGGACTAAAAGAGACGAAGGGGTTAGAAGAGAAGGGATGATTTTACTAGTGGAAGCAGGATTTAGCATGAAAATGGAAAGGGAATAATATGATATGTGTTGATAGCATTATTATTAATAATTATTATTTACTTAAGGACGGTTTGTTTTGTATCTTCTAAACAGCTTCTATCAGAAAGAAGATAAGCTATAAATGCAGGCTTTAACTTCTGCTTTATTTTTTAGAGAAAAATCTTCTGTCTTATTAATATAAGTAGACATAGTGAAAACATTCAGTGTCATAGAGATAGATGATGAGGATGATTAACCATTGAAACATGATTCCACACTGAGCACGCAATTGTCAATTAAAGCTTTACTTTATTTTCCACTTAAAAGTATATGATTTTAGGTCTTGATCTTATGCTGCTTGGCATGTGGCAGAGGAATAAGAGGCCTGCTGGGCTCCCCAAGGGGGCTGGGCTCCTCCTGCAGCTGTGCACATCAGGGTTGTGGCTCTAAATAGTGCTCCCTGGCTCAGGTGCTACCTCATCTGTTATATGCACAGGCTGCCTTCCCGGTGGCACCTTGATCACAGATCAGGGGCTGCAGCGTCACCCTTGAAAATAACAATAATAATAGAAAGACTGCTAATAGTCAGTAATAGTGGTACTGTGTAATAATTTGTGGTTAATTTTAGAAGAGAAGGAGTTCATCTTTGGACCACGGCAGTAGTCGCAAGCATCGAAGCAGGAAAAAACCTTTCATTGGCGTTGAAATTTCAGCCGTGAGATGTAAAAGGAATTTGAGTTGAATACTGAGGAAATTCAGAAAGATAAAAACGATTTCAGTTTGGTAGTTCTTCACTCGTTTTGCAGTTTGGCAGCTGTCAACATCTCAAAATATCATCTCACCCAAACTGTTGAAAGAAAGAAACCCTTTGATTTTTCCCATGAGACTCTGAAGCTGAAAATGGACTCTTTGTAGTCTCAGCCTCATTTCAGACAGTTTTTTTTTTTTTAACATTCTTTCTGGCAGGAACAACTAATTCATAAATAGAGTCTCTGTTAATTAAATAAGTTTTATCGTTTTAACTTGCCTTGTAAAATGAAAAAGAGAAAGTAAATCTCTCTCATATTTCCTTCTTTATTACAAACCTTAAGAGACTAAGCATCGCATTTCTTGCATCATTAATAATGCAAATTAGTTTTTGTTTGGGTCTCACATAAGTTTATGGTTAGAAGTAAATATTTAATGCACAAATCGGGGAAATCAAATCATATATAGGATAGATTTTACTTTCCAGTTATTGAAAGTTAATGTGAGATTGGAGCACCGTGGTTTCTGTTTATTTAACCTCTCTCGCTCTTGCTTTTCTCTCAGTAGAACTCTTTGTAACTTGTCATTAGACACTGTTATATTCCTCCAATATCTGTTTTTACTATCTTTACAGTAGCCACAGTGTTCAGTGTTTAATGCCATTTTAAAGTAAAGGTTAAACATATATAGCATAGTTAGTACTATACAGATTATATTTTTGGTCTTGATTATTGGCAGGAGAACCAGGTGATTATTTACAATAATACCTAAAAATGTGTTGACTTTGCAGCTGTTTCTCTTAGTTTGCTTAATGAAGCAATAGTCAGATAGCCAAATCAGATTAAAGACCCTTCCAAGCACTGTATAGCAATACCTTGTGAGGGTGAGCATAGAGCTCTTCGATGTTTCCTTCTTAACTCAGGGATTTGAGATTGGACTTGACAATCTCTAGAGGCCCCTACCAACCCCTACAGTTCTGTGATTCTGTGAATAGTCTGTGGTTAGTGTATATATCCTATAGTAGACTTTTCTGACCAATGTTTTTGCATATTATTCCCAGAAACACTGTATTTCTCCCCAAATTGAATGTTTGCAGCTTTGCAGGACATCCATACTGGCAATGCTGAAGTGTACAAGAGCAACAACATGGCACGCTTCAAGTGAGACTTGGTACACCTCTGTTTTGAGCTAAGAATCAATACTAACGATATGTTCCCTGTATAAATGCAAGATCTTCACATGTGCATCCCCAGACAAATTACAGACATTTCACAGTGACATCTGTACTTTTTTCTTTTTTTCTTTTTCTTTGTGGTGGATAACAAAAAATAAGTATCCTGTTATTTTGTGCATGAAATCTGATAGTGAATGAGACACCAGAGAGAATTCTTTGGTGATAAAAATTTAAATAGATCCATTTATCAACGTGACAGAGATTTGACCTGAAAGTTAAAGTGTTTGAAAGTTAAGTGGGGTTGTATAGCAAAAGTTGTGGCTGCGCTGCAGATAGACTCTAGTTTTTGTAAGTTATTAAATCAAAATAAAAGATATTGACAAAACAATAAATTGCCCATATCACCCCATCTAATAGCTTCTGGGAGAGCTAAATACATTCTCCACACTAAAGATGTGTGAAGCCTTTTCCTTTCGCATGCTTTTGTCCTAGCAGCCGTGCCGTGGGTGGTTGTGTAGCATTGCAGTGAGTGCTGTGCCAGCAGTGTGCTCAGAGCAGGAGTGCGGGCACTGCGCTCTGCCAGCGTCACTGTTGGGCTTTGCAGATGGGGGACTTAATTGCACTCCTGGGGATGAGAAAATAAAATGAAGGGTGCTGATATCTTCTAGATGAAGGAGAACTGGGGAGCAGCTGCTCCATGGGGCATGCACCCCATGCCCTGAGCCGTTTTGGGGAGCAAGGAGCCTGGGCAATCAGTGAATCCTGCATTATGATGCTGTGCTCAGAGGGGTGGGTTTGGTGTTGGGGGGGAGGGGGTGGCTCTTTCCCCCCCAGGTTTGTTAGCTGGAACCTGCTTCCTCCTCTGGCTCTTCAGCCTCCACGGGGTTACAGGGGCATACCCCCCACCTACAGCTTCCCCACTGAGGAGAGAATGAGTCTGGCTCTCTTTAGCTTGAAAACGGCACAGATTTGAGACTATTTCCCCTCCTGCCGGCTTTTCCATGGAGAGCAGCATAGAAGACATTACTATTTATAGTGCACAGTGAGTGTACACAGCATGGTGTCCACCAGCTTTTCAAGAGAGCAACCCACCAGCCTGAGGGGGTCGTGCTCAGCTGTCCTGGGGGATGGGGCCCCCATCTGCCCTGCATGGGGGAGGCAGGGGTTTTTGGGTGGGTAGCACCCATCCGCCCTCGCAAAGATATGGGTTTCTTTTACTTATTTTTACACTGAAAGACTTGCCTCCCTGTCCAAAGGTGAAGTTATGTTCTCAGCATAAATAACATCAGAGTTTTAAGGTGAGGAAGTGGGGTTGCCCTGAAGCACTGATGGTACAAAGGAGTTGTGGTGCATCTGCGGAGTCTGGTTTGAGGGCGCTGATCTGGGCTGACAGCCACATACATACCCAAATGCGCACCCCAAGAGCTCTGTATTTCTAGGTGGTGTGTGACTCACCATGCGGTCCTATCTGTGCATCCCACTTCAGAAGAGCACAAGCAATGCTTCTTTGCTACTTATTATCTAATATTTCTAGTATTGCAGGCATCTTATGCAGCAAGGCTCTGAAAGGTATTCTTACAGCCCGAGGAGCCCTAGCTGAGGACATGGTCCCATACAGCGACCATGCCTCTGTCTTACAAAGCATCCCTGTAAAGAGGCAGAACAGCCATGGCTTGAAAGGAAGACAAAAAAGCATATTGGTTTAACTGAGACTTTTTAGGGAGTTTTTTGGGGGATGATGGCCAGCAGTGTTTCCCCGCTGCCCACTCAGTGCCCGGCTCCTGTGTGACGTGATGTCCTTTTATTTGTTTACGGCTTTGAAAAATCAGAGCATCTTCATCCAAGCTCCATTCTTGATATGAAAAAGATAGCTGACAATGGCAATAAAAATAACAGTAAGCAGTTGGAAAGGCCCAGCTCAAATCATGCTCTGTCAACAGCTTTTGCAATCTGTATAAATATGAGTGGAAAGACAAACAACTCTGATTTCTCTTTAAGAATGTGAGTATCCATTGTCGTAAATTTAAATTAGGATGTTTTACTTGTACTGTATGTAAATTCATTCTTGGCAAATAACCCATGTCCACTAATGTATGTGTATTTTGGGTCTGTATAGTTTTGGTCTCTGTGAAATACAATGAAATTTGATAGCACACAGAAATACTTGCATGGAATGTCACATTTTTTGTGTGTGCTTCTCACATATCCATAAAAGAGTTTACACATTTCTAATTACTCATTCAAAAAGAGACTTTACAGCACTTTTAAAAGAGAGCCAATTTTTTCCCCACTGTGTTCTGTTTTTACAGCTTGTGGAAAGCTTATTTAACGAAAGTTTAAGTAATCAGCGAAAGTCATTTCTGAGAAAAGACTGACAGATACGAAGCCTCTTTTCACACTTCATAAGAGGTGGAGATAGTAGCCATAAAATTTACAACTGAATAGTGCTCTGTTTAGCTTAAGTTATAGAATTATTAGTTTTTCAGGCACGTGATAGATTCTAGAGAGGTTAAGTGTTATAAATAATTCTGTGTGCTTTGTATAGCTGAGATGTGTGTGCAATACTAATAACAACCTACCCCTCCAAACCCAGCGTCCTGCTCACTCCCGTGGAGCTGATGTTGAGCTGAAAATGTCTGTTTGGAGCTGACTTTAGATTAATGGTATATTAATAAAATGCCATATGTTCCTTTTGGAGGGGCTCACCTCTGGCCATGAATGTACAAATTTCTGGGCCACAAAAAGCAAAAGCCAGAGGATGTTGGGTGAGAAATGAGGTGAAAGGGGAGCTGAGCTCCATCATGAGGTCTGTGCTTGCTCCTGCAGAGTGGGGACCTCAGGTTCAGCTGAGGTCGGCCGCTAATTTTACCAGATCTTGTTTGGCAAGAGGAGAACTCTTCCTGCAGCCTTGGGACCAGGATTTGTCTCATTCCTGGTGGCTCAAGGAAGTACTGTGATGGAGCATATACTTATAAGAGATGACTTACAGAGTGACTGAGAAGTGATTTATTTTGCAGATTTGGACCACTTATGTGAGCAGGATAATGAGGAAGAGCTTGGCTGTATTATGTGACCAAACAGTTCAGGAGAAGTCCCCATTTCAGCTCATACAAATTTGCATGCCTTGTAGAGATGGTAGCAGGCATCTGAACGTGACTCTTTCTGAATGTTATGAGATGCCCAGCTGTCATGGCAATGGGTGACACACAGAAGTACTTACTGCCACATCCAAATAAGAAAACAAACACATTTATTAAAGGTGTTTAAATGTTAAACTCTCCATATCACCCTTTCATCCCAGAGTTTTTGTAATGCTTTAGATGTAAGAGCTGACCTAGGAACAAACAGCAGAAACGTCTTTGTAGTTCTTTAAAATATCATAAACTGTGAGAGCCGGAGTCAGGTCCCACTGAAATCACCTTGAGGTTTGCCATTGGTTTCAAGGATGGGAACAGGGTGTGCATTTTGCTCAGTCAGGGATGTTTTGTTCATTCTCTCTGTGGCAGCTGGGGTAGAACATCAGCACAGCAAAGTGGCTTTGCCATACAACTTGCGTCGATCTGCAGTTTAAGTGTAGCTTCATTTTTGTATTTTTTTTCATGCCAGACTAATGCAGCCAGCCCCATAAAGTTCACTCTTACACAAGATTACAGCAAGGCCTGTATAGCATTTGTCAGTTGCGCAGAACTGGTGGTGGTGCTTTGTTCCTGTCCAAGAGCTGGATTTTGTGCTAAAGATTTTGGTCATTCAGATGCGCAGAATTATCTTGGGCATAGTTTAAGTCCTGGGGAAATGTTGCTGAGAGGTGCTTTGTACGTGTGGCATTTGTGGAGAACGATGTGTGTGCCGAGTGCCATTTGAAAGCTGATACGACACCATTAGCTGGTCTATTAACAAGCACTTTAACTAAATATACAGCACATTCTCCTGTGTATTCACGCAATGCAGGAAAAGTGCTTATCAAACCAGTTTGCAAATTCCCAGTGTTTACCTCCGATGTCTATCTCACCTCAGTTTAAGGTTTTCTGGGCTTTGACTGCTAAGATTTCAGGTACAAGTCTCAGTGGTGGGAGAAGTGCCTCAGTTTTGCAAACCCAGTTGATTTTCAGCTTTGGTCCTGATACCATCAATTCCTAAATCCTATTCAGTTTGCTCTGAAAACTGTATTCCGGAGGCGTTTAGCGATCCTGCATTCAAACGGTTAATTTGCACTATGTTCTGTTAAAGAAAAGGAAAACTGTCACCCTGTCATTTCAGAGTCTGACACTAAGCTTGTCAAAAGAGACAGCTGTTAAACTGAATTACTGTTGACATGCAGAGAAACGGCCCTTGCCAGATGTAAAGGACATCTGCGGCAATGAAGTGGTACAGGGTGGCTTTTAAAATGTGGTCATACTGGTATTTCAATAGAGCGTCTATGGCATTAAAACGTGGCCTTGACTCAGACAGTTTAAGGCAGCGAAGCAGAGCCAATGAGAAGCACAAAGAAGTGCTGATCTGTTGCTATATCCATAACTTATGCATGAATATGAAAACAGTGCAGTGTCAAAGCTATTAAGCTCTTATCTTGTATCCAGGAGGATGTGGGTTTAAAACACAGTAGGAAATATTTTGTATTTCTGGGTCCTTGAATGCACAGATAGGTGAGGTGTGAATTCATAAGGTGGATTATGCAGGGAATGAATAGAAATAAGTCTTCTTGTCTCCAGCTAACAACTGCTCAGATAGGAGTTGCAGAGGGCATTAAGCTGTGCAGCGAGCACGGGATGTGTCTCACCAGCGCCAATACGGCTGCAGCAAGTGGGAAGTGGAGGTGGAAGTGGGCACATGGAAGTGGAAACAGCTGCAAGGAGAGGTCAGCACCATTTTGTCCATGTATCTTAATGGGGCTTATGTTAAAGAGCATTTTGTTAAAAAAAAAAAAAAAAAAAAAAAAAAAAAAAAAAAAAAAAAAACAACGAAAACAACAAACAAAAATGTAGAGATGATGAATATTTTATGATTGAGGTATTGAACCGACAGTAGGGAATTCTGTATGTTATGTAAGTGTATGAGTCTTAGATTTGCATGTTTGTAGGGTAGAAATAAAGCTGTTTTGGGAAAAAAAAAAAAAACAACGTATCAGTTAAGCAATTTTGCTAACTGTATGAAAAATGAAATGTTATGAGATGAAACGTATTCATTATGAAATGAAATTGATGTTTGATGCTAGAAAAAAAAAATTGAGACCAAACATCATTTTGAATATGTTAGCAGATCATATCTTGATGATTTATTTGTATGTTTAGCAGTGGCAGAAACCAAAGAGTTTGCCATCTGTAGGGAGGAAGGCAAATGATATTTCCAAATCATATGGGACAGAATGCTTCTTTCTGCAGGAAAGCAACAACAGTGTGTTCTAGGAAGTACAGAAGCTGGAAGGGGCAGGTGTGAGAGGTGTTTTCTCTCCTCGTAAGAGGGATATTTTCTTTCAAGGAACCTGGGCTTCTCCATGCAGGATGACTCATTCCCCTACACTTCCTCTGAGGGGCTGAGATCATCTGACCTGGAGTCCCGTGTTGTTCTGACAGCATCCCTTTACCATGAAAATGCATTAATCAACAGCTGGCAGAGGTCTCCCAGGTATGAAGGAGGCAGTAAGCAGTTGGTATTCAACCACCATGGCAGTGGGTGGGACACAAATCAGTGCTGGGTTTCTGTCATCCCCAAGAGTCAGGGTGCCCTGCTTTGTCCCAGGCTCTGCTCACAGTCTTTCAAGAGGAGTGGTCTGTGCTGAGCTGTGGGATGTTACATTGGTTGGTTCCCCCAGATTAACCTCTGTATGAGGACAATATTGCTGCTTGACAGGCAAACCAATGCTAGTGGCAGCTGGCCAACTCTGTCCGGTGTGTGCTGCAAAGCCACGGAAGGGAGGAAAACTTTGTTGGCATTTTGATAAGATCTCAGTGACAAATACGGGAAAGTAAGTGTAAATAAAAATGTGTAATTAGAAAGGTGTGTATGCATTCCAGCTTCCAGAAGACAAGAAGGCACGTGGCTGCCTAGCAGGGCTGCCACCGTTCCTTGGCTGTGCTGTGGGGACCACTGGGAGTCTTCCAGCTCAGGAGGGGCAGGGAGAGACACCCGAAAGGAGGTTACTTCACTTTCATTTTCTGCCTTCCTGTGCAGATGCTGTGCATGCTGTTGTCTGGGTTAAACCAGCAACACTGGTACTGAAGTGCTCTGTGAGGGCATTTCTATGGCTGGGATGGGATGGGGTTGGGGACGCTGCCTTCCTCAACAGTCTCAGGGGAATTACCTGACCAAAAGCTCAAATACACCTTCACCACAAGGATGGTGTGTGCTGCAGTGAGAAAGGTTGAAATCTCAATATCCACTCTTTACTGTTCAAGCAGAACTCCAGCTCTGTTTCAGGTTCCATCCAGTGCAGACACGTTTATTTATGTAAGTTTAGCTACACTGTAATTATTAACTTTTTAGGAACAAGCATGAAATGGGCTATTTAAACAAACAGCAACAACTGTGCTGTTAGATGGCAGGTTCATCTGTGCTAACTCTTCTAATATCATCATTAGATTATTGAGGCTTTTCATGAAAAATCTTTCTCCTCTTCTGAGCTTTCATACAGCTTCTGATTTTGATTGACACTAAATAAAATAACTAACCTATAAATTATAAACCATGACTTAAATGACGTATAAATGCCTTATCTGTAGATCACTGCAAGGATCGTCAGTGTGCAATGTTTGCGATTCTAGAAAATAAAAACATATTACCAAGATGATAATAGGGCAGAATGCAGTTTTTCCAGTGAATGCTCCCACTCCACACTCACGTTAATTGTAATAATCAGACAAAGAAAAAAGCCCAATGCCATCAGCCCTCTGAACTTCCCGGGTAAAAAATTAATCACAGAGATGCACAAAAAATCTTTGTGAGTCGTCAAACAGCCAAATTTCTGTCACTGAAGTCACTCCTAAGCTGATGCTTGTAAGTATGTTTGTACTCACCTGTTTGCTGATGTTGCAGAGGCATCTTTCTTCCTCACTTTGTTCAGGCTGAGGAATGAACCTTTCTGAGTGCTGCGTATTCCCTGGAAGACGCTTTCTGCCCACGGTGGGTTGTACAAGCGAGCAGGGTGAGTTACTCCCGCTGAAGATCTACCCCCAAGCTTTAGTTTCTCGTTCAAGTATCACAGACAGTACTGGAACTAGGTCACTGCCAAACAGAAAAGAATACACAATGGCCTGTTATAATCCGTCCATTTGCTTGGGAAGGCAGAGAACTCCACGGAGTGAAAGGACTCCGCGTTACTTTTTAAATACCACACTTATATTATTGTTTCTAGTTCCATTTTATATAGCCAGATAGATGTTCATTGATGTGGTAGTTATTCTGTCCAAAGCCATCAGTGCCATGGGCTCGGGGTTAGCTCAGAGAGGCCATCATGTATGATTAGTGCTTGGTGAGTACCATCAGTGTGCTTTAAATTTGGCTGTACCAGTCCTATAGTGGAAGACATGGCTCTTGCTCCCATGGGGGCTGCAGTGTAAAATGACTTAATAGCAGATTTTGGGAGAGATCTGAATGCATGTTATAAATGACTAATTTATTGCTTGAACTTTGCATTTTCCCTGCTTAGAGGTATTGTGATTTCTATGAATATTTCACTGTAAAATAGGTATTCTTTCTCTCTGCAGTATGAATCTTCCAAATGAAGTGTTTGTCACTGTTCCTTGATAGGATGCTCATGGCATATTTCTGGCAGACACCTAAAATTCAGTTTCCAAGACTGTGGACAGCAAAGGGCATGTTAACAGAGACAAAATGAGACTGCTGCTGCTAAACATCCTCGCAATGATAGGAACACTTCTCAATGCTGAAAGCCATCAAAAGAGCTAAGATATGCATGCACACCGTAACTCCATGTGTGGTCAAAATACCAGGCAACATTTACTTTGGATTTCTGCAGTTCAACACTGCAAAGAATTTAGGATCTTCATAAACTATAAATCTTACAGAACCATAGAATCATTAAATTGGAAAAGACCGCTAAAATCATGTAGTCCAACCATCCGCCCACTCAAATGTGTCCTTCAGTGCCCCATCTCCCTGTTTCTTGTACACTTCCAGGGATGGTGACCCCATCACCTCCCTGGGCAGCCTGTGCCAATGCATCACCACTGTACCCAACATGAACCTCCCCTAGTGTACCTTGAGGCCATCACCTCTCATCACTATTACATGGGAGATGAAGCCGACCCCACCTCACCACAGTCTCCTTGCAGGGAGTTGTAGAGAGCAATTTTTAGTGGTGCAAAACCTTTTGTGATCCATACCGATTCACAATGTGACGGTCAGGGTAAGGTCATGAGGAATTACAATGGAAATCTCTGGGAGTCCCCTGAGGCTGACTTTCAGCCTGGAGACCAACACATAGCATTTGTTTGTTTATGTGGCTACTTGGCCATTCTTACTGCTTCTCTTATATGAACTAATTTACCCTATAAAGCACCCCTTGCAACAATCAATGACTCATTACACTGAAGACCCGCAGGAAAGATTAATTGAATGAGAAGTATGTAAGAGGAATGCTCAACTTTTGTATTTGTAGTGACCTAGATATTTAGTGCTTTCTTTATGCTGAGTTCTTGTAAGCTACAGGAGAGGTTTTTACCTTGAGCCACAGGGAGTTCAGCTGGCTTAGAGTGTAGTGATATTTCTTAGACACACTGAATCCGGTTCATTTATCATCAATATCCACAGGAAATAATAATCTGTTTATACATCACATTTCTCTGAGCTCTGCAAGGTTCTTGTTATGAATTCTTTCCAGCTGCTTTTCTCATTCCCAGAGAAGAATTGCATGTGAAGGGTTACTGCTTACCCATCAGTTACTCTAACAATTATTGACTGATAACCACTGGTAATTCTGACTCTGTGACAATCTTTGATAAGGATTTTGTGTAGTTATTATGCTCTAAAATGTTGCCTCACCCGTAAAGGTCTTGAACTTCGGGCTGAGCAGCTGACACAGCCACCTTTTTCTGGATCTTCGAATAGAAAGAGGTTAATAATATGGACCGGGGAGCTTCTACGGTTATAGAATTGCAGTGTAAAACTGGGAGGCCATTCAAAACTGCTGCTTTCTGGCACATAGCAGTGATTTCACCCAGTTCCCTTTTGGTAAGTAATGCCTGGCAGTCAGCTCGGGAAGTGAGGAATGGGGGAAGAAACGCATGTCACCTTGGGGCAGTTCCTGTTCTGTCCAGTGGTTTCTGGAGAAGGAAAGTTAAGCAAAGCAATAAATTAAGAAATTAGAATGAGTTAAAAAAGAAAAAGAAAAAAGAAAAAAGCTATGGCTCATCTCATGCCCTTTACATTCTTTGCACTTGGGGTTTTGCACTGCCTTTCAGTTGGGATTTGGTTCTCTCCCCTCGCCCTGAAGCTCTGCTCACCTCTGTTCCTTTCCTTCTATCTGCTGTAGGTTTATGTTTTCTTTGAGATCAGTGTGTAACTGCAGCCAGACAGACTTGCAATGCCATGAAACAGATTTGCTGCTCCCCTTCCAGCTGAGTGAGTGATCCCATGACAGTGGGGGAATATTTGCCACCCTGGGAAGGCTCAGAGCAGGGATGCTGACCTCAAAGGAGCTGTGAGCAGTCCCAGGACATGCTGATAGTGGAACTAGTACTGCTGCAAAGAGAAGGGAATAATTCCCCACCTCCCCAAAGAACACATCAGTTATAATTGCTTTGCTTTTAAAGTAATCTGGGAAAAATGGGGGAACAAGAAAGAGAGGAATGAATTCTCTGCTCAGTTTTAAAGCAGCAAGAATTTAAGTAATTTCAGTGCAACATGTTAATTAATATTCCCAAAGAGCTGTGAAGATAATGTAGAGGATAAATTCTTCAAACTGTAGGTGACCAACAGAAATGTGAATGGATATACGATACTGCCTCTGCTTTTGCTTGTCAGCTGATAAATTGCATTAAAAGTGGTGCAGACGCATGAAGGATTTCTGCAATACTTTGTTCTCAACTGTAAGCAGTTGTAATTGCTGTAGGGAGGTTATGCTGTGCTGTAGGGCACGGAAGGCAGTACTGTGAGGGTATGCTGGAAAAAAAGATTTCAGTCCCAAATGGATGAAACCTGAGATATAAATGCATGTCTCAACCCCGTACTGTGGATTTTCAGGGAGAAAACAAACTGAATGGTATTAGTACTGCATTGAATCTATTTGTTCTGTGGATCAAAAGCTGGATATTTTCCCTGCTCCTGTGTAATTTTATTGAAGAGAAATTGTAGAAAGCTTTTGCCTTAGCATTTTGTCCCAGTCTTTTCCGTGCTTCAAGGGATTGATATAGGTTACATAGTTGGCTTTCAGGCTAGTCTCTCCCTTGCAATTCAGTGAGACTGATGGATTATAGCTCTTTGGAAATCAGATCCTAAATTGGTCGAAATGTGTATATTTTGCCCTCCACCTACAACATATAGCTTGAAAATAATAATAACTAAAAACAACAACAACAACAAAAAAGCCAACCAAACATATTAATTTGTCTCTTTATTTGAAGGTACTTCAATATCAAAAGAGACTTTCTTCGAGCTAAGCAAACATTTGTTACTGAGCTAAAAATGTTTGTTGTGAGGTTGTATTAGATGTTAGTGCACAGTAGCACATTGCTGGTAATTTTGGAGCCCATGGGCTTTTCAGCAGTGAAAGACCCCAGTGAGTGGTGTATCAGTGTTCAGGCATGGATTTCTCACTGTATTCTGGGAACCCCAACCTGCTGCCCAAGGATGTTAGGGAGAAACAACAGTGATGAGCTGATATTTTGGGTCATAATTGTTAGTTTCAAAGAATGTTCGTGCTAAATGTAATGTTGGGCAAACCCTTGGGTCACTGCAGATTCCTGTTTTTGTTTGGCATAAGGGAAATAG
>PPHD01021447.1:0-13250 GCA_002909625.1 Bambusicola thoracicus | reverse complement strand
CACCACAGACTGAATTCTAAACTAGGTCACTGCCCTCAAGTTTCTCTACCAACTATTGCATCAGTGTTTGCAACGTCAGGCCATAACAAGTATCCAGCCTTCTCTTTTGTTGTATGTTCACCTAGCACAAATAATAGTTAGGTCTTAGTGTTTTGTTAGAGGTATGCAGTGCTTTTTGCTTGCTGTGCTTTGTGTATGAATGCAATCGTCACTACCTTCAGGCCGCCTGAGCACAAGAATTCTGAAGTTGAAGACAGTTGTAAGAAATCTAACAGAAAATGTCCTCCTAGCACTTCTGTAACCCAGGCAATTTCACATGCTAAGCCATGGCTTGATATAAAACTCTGACAAATTCAAGAAAATTCCAAGTTTGCAAGAGAGAAATCCTGTGAAACCCAGGATCAGTGCTTCTGTAAAACCTGCTGCACTATTCTGTCTGTATTAGCTATGAATCTAAGGATTGCATTGCAAGGAGAGGCATTAGAAAAAGCAGAAATCTCACCTGCATTTCAAGAGAGATTTCATGTTAAAGCAGAGATGTGCTTGCTATACTACCAAATTAGCTTTAAGAATATAATAACATTAATCGCTACACAGGAATTAGAAAAAGTCATCCCTTTAGCACCCAGTGGGCAAAAGCCAAACCAAAATCATGCAATTTCTACCCAGTTTTAGGTCACATATACCTCTCCCTCTATTCTTTCATGTTGGTGGACAGCATCTGTTTCTGCTCAAACACAGAACACGCACACTGTTGAAGATGCATTATGACCTCAACATACTTTCCCTCATACTATATCAATCTTCAGGCCAGCAAAACCATCTCTGGAATGCACCATGTTCTGCACAGTGTTTCCATTCCCCTTCCCCTACTACTGCAAAAGGAAACAACATTGCTGATGGTTTAGTCATCAGGTCACATTTACTCCTGCTATAACCTTAAGGACTTCACTGAATTTTACATCAGTGGGTTTTCTGCCCGGATCCCACAGTGCTAACACACAGTGAGCTCCCTTGGTCTCTTTTGCACACATGCAGAGATATGAAGCGACACTATTGGGCACAGCTCCAAGTACATCCACTTCTTGTTTTGTCACTTGGCAAGAAAGTAAAAGAGAAACACACACAAAAAATAAACTAATGCGATGGTTCAACTACACGGAAAATGGACATTCTAAAAACTGGTCTACTGTCAGTTCTAAGGGAAGAGTTATATGTTATATGTTCTAAGGGAAGAGGCATATGTGAAGTGACAAAACCATAACTGTACTACATGGTTTTGGAATAATAATGGGGAAAAATAGTCAAAAAGTAGTTCCCAGTTTTCATTTACCAATGAGTTCAAGAAATCAAGAAAAAGAATGACTAACTATGCACGCAACTTTCAGAAGGAACTATGACAACTTGTTGCTTTACACCTATCAGTCTCATTAAATGTATCAGAGTAACACTACTGTGTGTAATGAGGTACTCATATTGTTTGATAACTGGACTCTGCCCTCATGGGACCCACCTGGAACAGTGCATCCAGCTCTGCAGCTTGCAACCTAAGACAGACGTGGGCCTGCTACAGTAACTGCTGAAGCACCTCTCCCATGAAGAAATGCTGAGAAATAGGGCATTATTTAGGTTGGACAAGGCTCTGGGGAGACCTCACAGAGGCCTTTGAGCATCTAAAAAAGGCCTACAGAAAAACACGGGAAGAGAATCTTTACCCAAGCAGTAATGGTTTAAACTAAGAGGGGGTAGGTTTAGATTAGATATTAGGAGGAAATTATTTACTCAGAGAGTGATGAGGCACAGCAACAGGCTGCCCAAAGAGACTGTGGGTGCTCCATCACAGGAGGTGCCCAAGGCCAGGCTGGATGTGGACCTGATCTAGTGGTAGGTGTCCCTGACCACAGCAAGGGAGTGGAGGGGGGGGTTGGAACTGGATGGGCTTTAAGATCCTTTCCAACCCAAAACATTCTGTGATTCTATGCCACACAATCATATGCTTTCACCGTAGCAAAAGCACTGAAGTTCTGGCTTCATCTGTTCTCTGTTTGCATCACGCAGGAGGGCATAGGTAGCCACTAGCCTCTTTCAGGCCTTGAAACTCAAGGACCCTGATCAAACTCATAAGAGATCTTAGTTACTCTATTTCAGCAGTATATGCCAACATCCCCCTAAAGTGTAATAAATTATGGTGATAAAACCTGCAGTTTTACCCAGCCTAACTCATTCCTTACTTCTGAATGCACCCAGAGCTGCAACCCACGCATTCACAGAGACAACTCTCTGCACCAAGAATTTACATAACTAACTCCAGTTACTGCTAATTAGAATGCCTCAACTCCTCCATTAGCTTTTTCTGCATTTTTCAGTTCGCTTTAATTGGAGGGTACACATAGTAAATTCTTATTAAATAGAAATCTAATTGGTCACATTACAAGTATCTGAAAGCATAGAATAAAATAGTTGTGCAAGGCTTAAGCTAGAAAAGAGCTTACAATCAAGCAGCACCGTGTAAGGCACTTGAAGCTATTTGACCACATCCCATCAGTCTTCCAGTTCTGGAGGGGAAAAAAATCTTTTCCCTTCCCCGTTGCTGTGAGATCTACACAAATCAGGGAAACATCAATGACAGAGAATAAATCGTGTAATTAATTCTGCATGTTTGACAGCAATTTCAATTTTTTTCCCCTCCTATCTTTTTTTTAATGATAGCAAGGATTTCCTGATTTACTTTTCCACCCCCCAAAGATGGATTGCCTTTTAACACCGTAATTGCTTTGCCTGCTTCCTATTTCGCATCATATAATATGCCAGTAGCTCTAGAGAAAGACTGCATACAGAAGGTACTTAAACTAGTTTAATCTGTCCTGTGACAGGAGTCAGCAAATGGAATTAAGGGGAGGACCACAGCCACATGATTAGGTAATGGTCCCCTGACCTCCAGGTGATGTGGATGACATTTTGAGATGCTGAACTGCAAGACATTTAATCTTGCAGTTCCATACAACTGCAAGTGCACACCATGGGGTTAGTACTTGAGAAGATCTCTTGAAAACACTGCATCTGTTTGATCTGTTTAAGGAGCAGATGCTGTAGCAGCACGTTTATTTTTTATGAGTAGTAAACTTTGACATTAGACACACAGGCACTGGTCAGATTGTCCAGGCTGTCATTCTGTACATATAATGCAATTCCAACAAGAAAATACTATCTGGTTCTTCAGAGAATTAAAAACATAACTCTCAGGAACAGTCATGCCAATAACAAAGCAGCCCCTTAATTCCTGTAAGCCTGAGGGCAGAGAAGTTCTCAGCTGGAACTCTGCACATACAAATATTAGAGGAATCACAGAACAGCCCGGGTTGGAAGAGAGCTCAAGGATCATGAAGCTCCAACCACCCCGCCACAGGCAGGGCCACCAGCCTTCACATTTAATACTAGAGCAGGCTGCCCAGGGCCCCATCCAACCTGGCCTTGAACACCTCCAGGGACGGGGCATCCACAACCTCTCTGGGCAGCCCGTTCCAGAACCTCACCACTCTCTTGGTAAAGAACTTCCCCCTGACATCTAACCTAGAACCTGGGGCCACACTGCATCACAGCGGCATCCCCAAGCTTTGGGGGAGCCCTCAGGCACAGCTATCACACAAACATGCCACATCCAGCTTCTCTCTCAGCCACTGGGCCCACGCCAGCTCCACTCCAGGCATTCTCCAGAGAGCTGTCATGCAGTGGGTCATCCTAAGAGTGTTGTGCACTGTCACTTGAAAAGAGGAACTGAGAGGCTTCTACCATGAGAGCCTCTTTTGAATAAGAAAGCAGCTATGTATACACAGAGCTCAATTTGCCATGTGTGAAAATCCTTTCCAACACTCTAAGAGGCAGCTGCTGAACAGGAAATGCCAGTTGGCAGCATGGACAAACCATGAAGCCATCCCACGTGTGCACTGTCCCCACAGTGCATCTTCTGCGGCTTCTCCTGAAGCCAGAACACCGGAGGCTTTCTCCAGGTGCAAGAAAGAAATGCTCCCAAAAAGGGCAGGAGGATGGTGTCTGGAAAAGATATGAAGCAAAGGCAGGGAGACAGGAACAATAGGAGGAAAGAAACAAACAGTGGTAAAATATACAAAGAACAAGAATACAGAGTAAGACAGGAGGTATTTCTTACGCTGACAGTCTCTAGCATAGTATCTGTCAAGGAAGATGACAAAGAAATACAAAGAAATGAATGCATTTAATGAAATAGGGAAAGAACAAAAGTCAGGAATAGCAGCTGCCCCAGTGTCTATGCTCAGATTACTCTTCCCAGCAGGTGTACAGACTGCTCATTCTGGCCTGGCCTATCAGAATGAACAGGGGTCATCTGTGTTTATCTAATAGTTCTACTCATTTGGGAATACAGGAGAAGAAATGAAAACAAACAAAAAAAAACCCAACACACATTTCAGAAGCTGTTCCCAGTGCCAAAGGAGTCTGGGTGCCGGAGCAGCTGGCACTGAGCCACCCTGAGAAGACGACTTCCTCATCATCCTTCTGTCATGGGTTCCCACACAGAGAGGCAACACAGCCAAACCCACTCCTCTCCTTGTTAAAAACAAAGCCAAAAACACAACTACACAGAAGTCAGACCCATCAGACTAAACACCAGGACGATCAATCTGTGTCTTAGCAGCTCTCGAGTGGGCTGAACCATTTCATCTAAATATAGAGCAAACAGATTCTGCAATGGGAAGGAAAGGACTGCATGTAACAGCCTGTACACCATCCATACTGATGCAGCAAGAAGATTAAACGAATACAGAACTGCAGCAGATAATTTCTGATCTATTCCAGGAATAAAACACTTTCTGCAAGAAGTAGGTAGCGTGGGGCAACTCATTACTACCAGCCTCCAAGAAATAAGTCATATTGTGACTATTTTGTAGCTAAAACCAAATATCAGCAGTAAAGCTGCTGCTAAGTATGCTGAAGCTAAAACCTACTGTTTGCTCACTGTAGCGCTATTCAATTTGAGAAAGGGCACCAAGCACAGCTCCATGGCAAAGCATGGCCCTGAATTCAGGGAGAGTCCTTTCTTCCCAAGTCAGATGCACAAGGAACATGTTGAGAACTGCTAGACAATGCCTATAAAAATCATTCTGCTGCTGCCTGAGTCCAGCTTTCACCATTATGTGCAAGCTCACAGGAGTAAGGCAAGAGTGGGCATCACCATTACTCTCATATGCATACACAGATATGCACGCATATATATACACATATGTAGAAATTATACCCTCAGATGTGTACTGAGAGATACACAGTGACCAAAGCGAAGCAACTGCTGCTGTACCCAACACACACGTTCCTACTTTTCACATTCAGGCTAGCATTACAATTTTGACTTTACCCGTGGAGATGCTGGGGAGGAGCACCAATATCTTCCTAGGACTGGAGGCCTTGGGACATGGACAGTCCTCAGATACCTTCCTTTCCCAAGTAGAAGCACACTCTTTGACCCTTCTATGTTTCTTCCCTTCTTCCTACCCTTCCCCCCATCTCCTTCCTAGTAACACAAGAAAAATTACAGACTTCAGGCTCCAAGTGCCTAAACTAAAGCAGAGCTGACATGGTCGGATTAGCTGTAAGGGGAGAGCCAGGCAACAGGCAGTACCTGCGAATAGCCCAGATAGCTTTGCTGGGTACAGGAAGGCCACTGCTGCGCGGCTCCTCGGGGTGGCAGGAGCTCCAGGCGGTCCTGTGAGCAAAGCGATGCTTCCCATTCTCCCGGGACTGGACTGGCAGCGAGGCGGGGAGTGAAGCTGAAGGATGCCGGACAGGTCTTGTGTGGGTGCCCCCATTCCTCCTGAGCAGGTGTTGAAAAGCAGAGAAAAGGAGGAAGAGAGGGGAAATTGGAAAGATAAGACGTCAGTTTAGTTTTTCTTTTTTTTTTTTTTTTTAATCCCATGCCTATTAAAAGGTTGAACATTGTGGCACAATATGGTATCTCACTGTAACAGGCAACGATTTACTTAAGATTAAGCTGACATGCACTGGGAGAACAGCATTTACTGCTCCCTACCTAGAACTAGTGGAAGACACCCGAGAGCAGCACAGGACAAGCACGCCTATGCAGAACTGCTCTCTGGAGCTCCAGCATGATGGCAAGCACAATGAGGAAGGATGTGCCTCAATCCTCAAATTTTTGTTGTAGAAAATAACTGTGCTTTGCCTTGTTTAAACAGAGATCTGATCTGTACAGGCTGGTGGAAAGAGCAAGAGGAGGAGAGGAGGGCAGTGAGACCCTGGCACAGCGGCCCAGAGAGAAGCTGTGGGAGCTCCATCCCTGGAGGCACTCAGGGCCAGCTTGGATGGGGCCCAGGGCAGCCTGAGCTGCTGGATGGCAGCCCTGCCACATCATCGGGCTGCGGCTAGGTGGGCTTCGAGATTCCTTCCAACCTAAGCCATTCTGTGATTCTATGAGTTTCAGCAGTATGGAGAAGGCTACTGGTTTTCTGCTGCCCCTTAGAAAAGAAAATAAATCATAAAATTCTGAGTGTCACAGAGCACACAAGACATGCAACAAGAGAAAATATTAAAATGCAGTGCATCTGAATCACAGAGCTTCCTTCCTGCATGCTAAACAGCTGCCATATCTGGGCAACTGAGTGCCACTGGTGCACAGGAAAAAACCTAAGCACTGGGATGTAAAGCTAAGGGAAGGTGGAGACTGAGGGGAGGGAGGGAAGAGAGGGCACAGATTTCCCCAATAATTACATTTGTGTCATCTTTAGCCAGGCAGCTCCTGGAACACCACCCAGCAGCCTGCAAACACAAGCACTGAGAGCAGTGTGACGGCTGTCAGCTCCCAGAAATCCCCTCACTGGCTACTTGCCCACTAGTGACACCGTTACTACTTACTCAGCAGATGAAAGCAGGAGAAATCCTAAGCTGAGCCCCCAAACCCTGCTGGGAGGTGACTGAATGCACTACTGCAGGAACATGAATTCGGCAGCCTGCTTACAACTCAAGCATGGCAACTCCTGCTGGGGTGTGATGGGCTGCAGGGCCCAGGGTACAAGGCAGGTAGGAACGTGGGAGGTGATGGCAGGAGCAGGACCTCCTGTCATCAGCAGCAGCAAGCTCTCACATGTGCTCACTTGTTGACAGATCTGTCCCAGCACAGTATGGGACAGAAATGCATGAAAGACAGCTTTTATCAGCTGAAAGAATTCTGCCTTTTAATGGAGATGCGGAGTTACATAGTTATTGTAAAACTAAATGGGTGAGAGATACAGTCCTCAAGGATTTGATTTTTTTTTCCAGTAACTGCTAGGAGTTGCTAATTATTCCAATCATTCCAGAACAGGCTGGATATGTTCCCCTCTTCTCTGATTTTTTTAGGCACAAGAAGGATTAAACTTGATTTTACTACTGAGTGTCGTAACGTACTTCAGCAATACCACTAGGAGAAGGAGTTAAACCAGAGAAATGTTAAGATGTTAATAATTCAGCCTGAGCTCCCCTGTAAGAAATAAATATTGGTCTTGCCAGAGTGAACTGAGCACTTCAGAGATGAGTTCTTCACATCTGGTCAATTTGCCCAGCAAAATTTTACAGGCGGCCATAGAATAACAAACAACACCAGAATGAAAACTCAGTGCCTTCCAAGTTTGTCAGATCAGCGCCATTGAATTCAGAAGGGCAAGACGTCTCCGACAGTGCTACGTCTAACCATACATATTCTGTACATACGGGCAGCAACACTGGAAAGCACAGTAAGCATAGAGATTACTTACAGTTTGAGGCCATTGCAGGAGAGGGAAAAGAAGTCATATACCAAGCACACACCAAACACAGTGACTCCAGTTTCTTTCACGAGCATTGCACACGTCCCAAGGAATAAACTAAGCAGCAAAAAGAATGGGGAGGCAGTGGGAGGGAAATGTTCCCCAACATAAAGCTGGTCCACACTCCTGAAAAAGAAATTTGACGTACATGAAAATAGCTGAAAATTTAAAATATATTTACTACATTCACACAAATATCAAGGTAATTCTCCCTGGTTTCTTGAGATCCTCATAGTAAGTGAGGTGAACAATCTATGCTGTTTGCTGATAAATGAAGAAAGCCTTAGATACTGGGGCAGGAAGGGAAAGTACAAATACTGAGAGGTGCACCAGGAACTTGAGCAGAAGAGTAAAAGATGAGCAGAAAGATAGTAGACATCAAGTAGTCAGAGGAAGGTAGAGTAAGTACAAACACTAAGGACAGAGAAACGCCTGCTTTCTGTCATCTAGAACACAGATGGTTAAGTTTTCCTGGTGTGACAAAACGCACCATACAAGCAAAATATCCCCCATCTCACTCACACTCCCCTGGGTCAGCGTGTCAGTGTCACCCAGGCACTAAGTCTATATGAGAGAGAAGAAGAAAACAAACAAACGAACAAAAGCAATTCCTACAGGGTCACTACCAGTTTTACACCTTCAAAACCTCCAGATGAAAGCAGATCTAGATTTGTAGCAAACATCCCTAGAAGGACACGAGCAGCTTCTCCTTACAACAGTACAGTGCTATTCCAAAATGAAACAGCAATGTGAAGGGGCAGAAACTCCATCCATGCAAAGCTATTTCTTATGTGTGCTTGTTCAGTTACAGTTTTAGCACACAGCAAATAGTGCCAAGTTTTCATCTGAAAAGGACAACTAATGGTCTGGACATAATCCTGAATTCTCACAATCCATACTAATTATATGCCTTTAGTAGAAAGCATTTATTTCTAATTTCAGGTCCAGTTCTACAAACGCTCTACTGGTGTATGGTCAGTCCGTAATGTCAATGGAAAAGGGTTTCTTAATACTCTGCCCTTGTGAGGCCCCATCTGCAGTACTGCACCCAGGCCGGGGCCCCCAGCACAAGAAGGAAGCGGAGCTGCTGGAGCAGGTCCAGAGGAGGGTTGCGAAGATGATCAGATGGCTAGAGCATCTCTCCTATGAGGAAAGGCTGAGAGAGCTGGGCTTGTTCACACTGGAGAAGAGAAGGCTCCAGGGACACCTCACTGCAGCCTTCCAGTATTTCAAAGGAGCTTATAAACAGGAGAGGGGGTGACTTTTCACACAGGGTGATAGTGATAAGGAAGAACTGCTTTAAACTAAAAGATGGAAAAATTAGGTTAGATGTTAGGAGGAAGTTCTTTACTCAGAGGGTGGTGAGGCCCTGGCATAGCTGCCCAGAGAAGCTGTGGGAGCTCCATCCCTGGAGACATCGTAGGCCAGGCTGGATGGGGCCTGGGCAGCCTGAGCTGCTGGGCGTTAGCCCTGCCCATGGAAGGTGGTTGAAGTTAGATGATCTTTAAGGCCCGTTCCAACCCAAACCAATCTACAGTTCTATGAAATGCTGACTTCCCTTTTTACACTTATTCTTTTTCAGAAGCATCACTTATCGGGCACTCCTACTGCACATGGACCAGAGCACAGCTTCAAAGCACCATGCTGGAGGAAGGACCTCTGCCAGCAATGATCAGAAACCAGTGGATTTCCTCCTCAAACAGAGCATCTTATCCAACTATAAGAACTGATATCAAGGAGACATACCTATTATAGGAGAGAAAAGCCAACAGAAAGAGTAGACAGGCGAGGACATCTGCTCTGCCTACTATACCTGTTACCTAAAAGAAAAAGAAACGCACAGATGTAAAAGCAAATATATAAAAAGGCACATTCATGCACATTCAGCAACTATCTCAATAATCTGTGCTAACTACTGCTACTTTAAATATTAAAAAAAAAAAGAAAAAAGTTTAAGTGTTCCCCTGCCTCACCACACCAAAATGTTACTTGGCTGGCGTAGAACATACTCAGTTTTGACTACTGCAATTCTCAAATGGCAAAACAAACAAGTAACCCAGTACAGAAGTCATTAAGTTCTTTTTAAAATGCACAGAAAAAGTACCAGTTTCACGAACCTGCTTTAATTCTGTATACTATGAGCTGAATGAGAAACACATCAAACTCCCAGAACTGAGATTTGTTAAAGAAAAGGACTACTGAAAGGACAATTCTTTGGAGAAAACTTATTATATAGGAGCGAGTTAATGATTAACATTTGAATAAACTTTATCGCCAAAAAGTAATAGAGTCGTATGTAATTTATTCTCTTTGAACAATCTGGGTTTATGAGAGTTTTCCCACATATCAAATAACAAAATCTTTTTGTGAGAAAGGGAACACTCAAGAAGGATGTACAACTATTTTTTTACAATATATTTCAATATTCCATTTCATAAAGATCTAAAGTTGAACATAAAGCAAATAAAAGGCCCTTTGAAATTCTGCCTCTTTTGAGCTTACATAATTAATCCATATTCAGTGCTCTGGCGTTTATTTTAACCTTTTTAAGTTCTGACCCAGACAAAAATAAATTCAAAGAGTGCCTCTTTAGAACTCCCCCTGTCGTACAGAGCCGCGTTATCAAAAGGGGCCTGGCTGATTAGTACACACCAGACAGCGCAGGCAGTGAGCCTAAGGCTCACGGCTTTTTGTTATTAAGGTAATCTCTCCTCAAAAGTTCTCAGCAGCAGCAGCCGCTTCGCTCACTCATTTACAAAGGCTCCTTACAAGTCTATGATGTCAATGGTATCTCCGTTAACAAGTGCGTTTCTTGTTTTTTGAAGCCCGGACAGCTACGCGCTGCACTTCCTTCGCAAGGACAGCAAGACTTATTTTACCCACAGAAGTAACTCCCCACACTATTAGACTGTGGTTGCAGAAGGAGTAAGTCCTTAGCTGTTTTCATAGAACAAGCAGAAAAAAGTGCAGTACAGGCTGCTGCTCTGTGCACTTACCGTAGTATTTATGCTAACACATTGTTCTGAGGACGGTATCCTTATTTTTTAATTCAAAGCAATACAAATTAATCCGTGGGCCATATGACCTCTATCCAAGTGATCTTGGTCCAAATACATACTGATGCTCCCCTCAGTATTCCTCCCTTACACTAATGACTACAGAAGGCAAGTGAAGGCATGAAACAATGTCCCAGCAGGAAGCAGTGGCCTCAATGAGCTCTTTGGTTACGGAAGGCTCCACGTTTTCACAGAGTAACCGACTGCCCATTTACTGCTGAACTGGTGCTGAGGACCCTCACTGAGAATTGAGCACCAGGGCAGAAAGATAGCAAGTCTGAATGAGTGACTTCCTTAAGGACTCCTGCAAATTCTGTTAACTATGGCATATTCTCATCTTTGATCTTCCAAACCAAAGATCACAGCTACCACATGGCACATGACTCAGAAGTGCCTTAATAAATAAATAAATAAATAAATAGGGTGTACTATTTTTAGCTTCTGTGCCACCTTTTTTGGTGTCACATACTTACAGCCTCGGTGTGAATGGGATGCACAGCAAAGAACAGCGCTGTGACAAAAGCAAGTCGACAGTCCTTGAACACAGCTTTGTCGCAAGTATACATCAGCACGACAGTCACCAGACAGTGCAGGATTACATTCACCGCGTGGAAATAGAAGGGGTTCATTCCAGCCAGCAAGATGTTTAACCTGAAATTAAAAACAAGAGCCATAACCAGGCTGGGGCAGCTTTGCGATAGCAGGACAACTTGGAAATGCTCTGAATTATGCTTTCTGCCTGATTTGCAGTCTGCTAATGCAAGTGCTATTAAACTAATTAGTGAAAATTGCTCTGAACTTCTGGTTTATCTGATTAAAGAGAAACCACTTCCCCAATTTTCCTCCTAAAATATGCAGTTGAATTTGGCAAGCCTCGTAATATGGAGATGGGAGAGGACTGTGCTCCGCATTAAGTTAGGTTTGCTGCACTGAAGCAATAGATGTGCCTCCCAACATCCACTAGCACACTCCTGCATCAGAAATACAGCACTTGCCTGTTTCCCTGCTTTACTGACAACCAGACCACACTAAGAAGCTGCTATACTAGTCAGCATCATTTTTATGAGGACACTAATGTTCGAGATAAGTCAGCTCAGATCACCTTAGATTGAATGAGAGTTTGTTATTTGTGTCTCTCATGAAAGAAGCATATAACTAGCTGTTATGACATTTGTTTGACACAGTGTATTAATGCATTTTTCTGGTCATTGTTTTTTTACAGTCAACTTACTTAACAGCTGCTGACAGGATTTGCTTCACATGCAATTAAAGATAACTTGATTTTCTTTAGAAGTAACTGCATCTGTATCTCATTTGGACAAACACACACACACAGTGTCTGTATCCAGTGAGCTTTCTATATATATATATATATACAAGGAATTTGGAAGTATTAATGTTAAGAACTTTTAAAACAGAAAAGAAAAAAAGAAAAACAGACAGCACTCAGTGAAAACATGAATCAATCTACACATTTTAGATTCAGCTACAAATCCCTCTTGCTGTTGTTACTAGCAGCTATCAGGCATCCCATGACATCCATGATTCAACAGCAATACTACCAAGCCGTTGCTACCATGTAGACACATTCCTTCTTTGTAAGACAGAGGTGCAGTATGCCTGTGAGGGCCAGGCAACACATGGCTCTACGTTTCTTCCTGAGAAGCAACGGTGTGCTGCTAGATGTCCTGGGCTGCATTCTTAGGGTCAACTCAACTTTAATGGACCAGGTGACTTACTTGTGCGTTTCCCTTCTGTTCCCATTAGAGCGTTTGTGGAGGCAATAGCTGGAACCCACAGAGCTTGGGAAAAGTGGGATTTTACTGGGACTAGACCTTTCCCACAGAAGCATGGGTTGATGTAACTACAGCATGAGAAGGCATGAGACCGCACGATGCCCTATTCCAGGAGGTGTTCAAGGCCAGGTTGGATAGAGCCCTGGGCAACGTGCTCTAGCACGTGACCTAGTGGTTGGCAACCCTGCCTGAAGCAGGGAGAGCTGGTACTTGATGATCCTTGATGTCACTTCCAACCCCAGCCACTCTATGATACGGATACACATAAAGAGCTGGGTAATCGTTTCTTTTTTTTCCAGCATTCCTGGTAGCTGCCACAGGGCTGCAACATAAGTCCCTCTCCCTCATACTGTAGAATCATAGAATATCCCAAGTTGGAAGAGACCCACAAGGACCCTGGCTGCACACAGCACCACCCAAACCCTGTATCTAAGAACACTGTCCAAATACCCCTTGACCTCCAGCACTTGGGGCTGTGCCCACTGCTCTGGGCAGGCTGTTCCATGCCCACCACTCTCTGGTGCAGACTCTGTCCCTAACCCCTACCCACCCCTCCCCTGACACAGCTCTATGCC
>PPHD01021446.1:0-13250 GCA_002909625.1 Bambusicola thoracicus | reverse complement strand
TGTTTCTATCTTTCTCTCTTTTACAGGGCAATTCAGCAAATGATAATCTGGTTTCTTCCATTTGCTTTTCTGTTTTCTTTCTCCCTTACTTACTGTTCCTGTCTGCTTCTAATGTGCTTTTGCTGAAGGAGACCTTGCTTGTCCTCCTGTTTGTCAGATGAAATTGATTTCCTTAGGCACAACTACATTGTTTGCACCCCAACGTGTTTGTGAGAAATTTACTGGCAATTGTTGTTATTTGAAGCATGAACCTCTGAAATACGAATCCTTCCCTCTGGACACAGAGGCCAGGCAGTGTAATACTGTTCTTCCAGCTCATGAATCACAGGTCAGTGTTTAATTTCTGGGGAAATTCATAATTAAAGTGTTTAGCTATCTGATATTAAAAAAACCAAGCAAACACTACCAGTAACATACTGAAGACACTGGAGGTTTACTGCAAGGTAAACTAGGTGAGCTCAGCCTTCGGGCAAGGAGAGGAGATGGGGGAATGAATGATGCAGACAGCAGAACTCCAACAATTATTTTTCAGTAAACACTTCCAGGGCTTTTTTTCTCTGTCCCATTTTGCATTTAGATAATTATCTCATTTGTTATCTTGCTGTAGAACCAGACTTCTGTATCAGCAGAGACAGAGACACTGGTGAGTTTACAGAAAGTCAGGATGAAGGAAGCACTGACACGGATTGGGTAAGTTAGGAGACTTTTTTTTTTTTTTTTTTTTTTCTGTATGAGTAAGCATAACACAAATTATCATCAAAGACTAGGAAGCTTCCAAGTGCCTCTTTTCCACCATTTTCTCTTGCTCTTGTACTTGATGATCTGAAGATGTGTAGGTCTTTGCTACGTAATGATAAACTACTTGGGACCTCCAGTGTCAAAGCACAGAGAAAATTCTCAAACACCCAGCAGGTTTGTATTTCTGAGATTCAAACACATCCTGGTTTTATCTTTATAAGGAAGATCATGGTGGGCGCTGAAACTCAATGTCAAATTACTTTTTTGAAATGGCTGTTTTCTTACAGACAGCTTCTTGTCCAAAAAATGTCTTCTCATTGCCCAGTCTTCATGAATCTGAGCAGACAGCTAATTCAAAATATAATGTCAGCAACATTCAGGAAAGGTGGGAAGCAAAGATTTGTTTGGTGTGCAGTTTATTTGCACAGACAGAGACTGAGGAATACACTTAATGCAGTCATGAGAAACATTTTGTTGATGTGCATTTGAACATTGTGCATTTTTTACATGCACATTCTGTAACAGTAAGAATAATTTCATTAAACTAAATTTTTAAAAAAGCAAATGATTCCCTCTCATATGCCAGATCTTTCTGGTCTAAACGTCTGATTCCTCCCTTATATATGAAGTACTGACTCATGCTATATCTGTCTTATTTTTGGTCAAAATGCTCAGGGATGATAGACAGGAGACGTGCTCAACAACTGAAGCAAAATGTTAAGTACCGATTGCTTATAACTCAAGAAGAGTAGAAGCTGCAACTGCTGATCTTGGCACTAGATCCTGTGTAGTGTCACAGAAGAGCATTTCCCCATGCTTGTGCATTTTATCACCATGTCTGCTTGTATGCCCTCTTTATACAAATCACGTGCTGACACAAAATATCTGTGAGTCAGTCCTTTTCCTTCAAGCATTACTTATGTAAGATTTGTAAGAGTCCTCTATTTTCTGCACACTGCAAAGTTAAATTAATCATACTTCAAATTAGAAAGAATTATGTCATTTATCTTCAGAACAACTAAAATTTTTGACATTTAAATAGTATATTTACCAAAGCACTTTGCATAATACTGTTATCTCTTTTCTGTCTATTAAAAACATATTACAGTGTAAAAACTGTTTTTAGCTCTGTCTTTGCAAAAGCATGGCCAACATTGATTCTATTTAACATTTTATCAGCTGAACTAGAGAAGAGATATTACCTCTTTGAGCATCAGCCAAAGGTCTTGTAGCTAATGCTGACCTCTGTCAAATATAACACATTGTATTGGAAGGATTGACAATTATTGTTCTACTGTATTTTACAAGACACCAAGGGTCAAAGCAATGGAATTGTTACGTTGCAGCAGAGCAATAATTCAAAGCTTGTTTGCCTGTGGTGGTTAAAGCTAGTGTGTTCAAGAAGTATTTACAGTATCAGAATATGGACAAAATGGACAAAATGTTGAGGAGTTTGTAAATAGGCTTGTGGTTCTCTTGTTTATCTTGTTTGTTTCCAGGGATTTCCTTTGCTGATTTCCAAATCAGTCCATTATGTTCCTATGGCAGCATGATTCTTCTTGGTGGAAAATGAGAAATCAGGCTTTTAATCTCAAACAATCAGATCACATTGAAGCTTTAGCCACCTGGAAAGGAGGGGTGAGGGTCAAAGAAGAAAGGGAAAACCTTTTTTATCCCTCTGGGGCATGTATAAAATAGTGAAATAAGATTTATAAACTTATAAAAGGCATTCTGATTTCTTGTGCTTGCTTTTTAATGTTATTTTAAATAAAAAGCATCCCAAGATATGCTGTCTGTAAAGATATTGATTGTGTCCCCTGTGGTGCACAGTCTTCTTTAGACTGCTAATTTCTACTAAGAGCATCCTGCTCTGTTGAAAGAGCATGAACTTATATTTTTGGCATTGGAAGTGCTGAGTTTGATAACTTCTTACCACCTTATATGGATGCATCTGTGTTTCAGTGCAAATACACAATAACAAGGGAAGTATAACTGCAGGCCTCTATATAATCAGCAACAGAAATTATGAAGACATTCCCATTGATGCTAAAGTCAATAGGAATTTATTGCAAAACTCCAATATGAACAGAGATAGATATAATACAGAATATAGTATAATTCATGATAAAGAGAATATCATGAAGAATATAAATGAATTTGTCTAGATCATCTCTTCCACTCATTATAGGATTGTTTCTTGTGGCATATTTCCAGTATTCTGGCTCAGCCAGATTGTATTTTGCAGCAGCACATTTGTACAGAACTATCTAAACAGGAGTACCATCTACTGGGCTCAGACAGCAATCTTTCTGACCTGCTTAGCACTGCTAAGTCCTCAGGTAGCAAGTGCTTTTGTGCACAGCACATTCAGAAAAAATATACATATTTACTGAGGCAGGAAAGGCCTACAGTAGAACTATTGAAATGAGGAGAGAGATAGGCAACGATTGCAAAAACTGAATGATGTTTATCAGAGAAGACATACAATGGAGCTATAGGCTAAATTAACGTGGACTCAAGAACTAACCCTTGATTGTTAAAATACAGCGCTATTCATGATAAGAAGAGACATCAGTGAGAAAATTACAAATTGGGACAGATGTCAGGAATTTCAAGTCAGAGTAGATTATCTGCTGTGAACATTTATGCATCTATAATGAATAAAACTCACACATCACTTTAAGAGTCAGGAGTTAATACTGTTCACTACAGCGCTGCAAATTAGCACACAGTAAAAATGGTCTGACCTCAGTATCCTTGAATGAAACAATTCAGATATATGAATTGGTTGAATGGAACAAGTCAACACTGGAAGTTTTCCTCTCTGTAAAACAGGTGTTATGGCATGTTTGGCACCCTCTGCAACTACTACAAGGAAAGGAGGAAGCTGCTGGAAGAGAAAGGGATCAGTTGTGTTCAGAAAAAGACCATATGAAATAAAATTAATTACAAATGTTAATGCTTAAAAAAGAAGAAACCACCTTAACAAAAGAAAAAAGGTGACAGCATGGAAAGAGTGCATTGTAAAAGCTGAACGTGAAGATTATACCTGATTTTGAATGTTTCTAGCACCCAAAATTTAAAATGAAATGCAGTCATGTGGCCTGAAAGCATCTATTGTTTATGCAGAGGAAGCACTCAATCTGTGAAGAGCCAAACTTCTTCTACCCAAGCAATATGAATCAAATCACATTAATCAATTTATTTTCTGCCCCAGTAGATCACTGAAACTTGTGTACAGTACCAAAACATTACAGCAAAACAGCCCAAATAGAGCAAAAAAGGTAGTGCCATAGCATCATTTCGGTTGAAAAAGACAGTTAAAATCAGCAAGTTCAACCGTCAAGAAACATAGAATCATAGAATAAATTGGGTTGGAATGGACCTTAAAGATCACCTGTTTCCACTCCCTTCTGTGGGCAGGGTTGCCAACAACTAAAACAGGCACAAGATCAGTTAACCTGGGCCCCATTTATCCTGGTCTTGAAGACTTCCAGGGATGGGGCATCCACAAGTGGTCTGAAAAGATCCTACTTCCTTCTGAAATAAATAAAACAATAAGCCTTATCTCAGGACTATTTAAATGAGATCTCATTCTTCATATGTCTTGGCTGATTGCTGACAGCATCTTCCTGTGCAAACTGTAGCACTAGCATTGTGGCCGCAAAGTAGCTTTTGTAAACTCCTAAAGTCCTCTCCATGCTCCCTATAACTATCAATGAATAAGTAAGTTCAAGTTAGATCATGATTTAGAAAGAAAATATGAAAGAAAACTTAAGCAACAGAACTAGTGCATGTGGTAAGAGTATTGTAGGCATGCCAAGAACTATGTGTGGAAGTTACTTGAGGGTCAGGAGTGGGTTTCACTAACATCAAATATTACTTCTGTAGTTGTTGCAACAGGGAAGCTCCTACTTACCATGAGATTCAACATATCTTTCAGAGAAACAGAAACACCGGCCTTAACTCAGAAACCAGCTAAAAGTCCTTCAAATCTTTGATTCTAAAGTTCTAGTGTGGGTGTGATTCCAGTATGCACTGGACCTGGAGAAACAAGGTTCCAGAAAAAGCAGTATTCAGACCTGAAGAGGAAAGAAACCCTAATCCTAGTGATGAGCTAAGCAGCACTATCTAAAGTGATTATTAAAATCCTTAAAATCATTCAGCTCATTCTGCTGTGGGCAGTTTTGATAGCTAGAAGAAACTTCTGAGGCGTTCTTCTCTTCCCTGATCACAGTAGGGTCCTGCCCTTGAAGACCAGAAGCTATGAGTAATTTTGCTCCTGTAAGACATTATGTGGGACATGAAGGAGACTCACAGAAAAACAAAGTCGTAACATAGCTTAAGAGTTTGTCATGGACATATAAAATAAAAGGTAAAGTAAAGATTAGAAGAAAAGAAGTAAATGACTGTTTCTAGTTTTCTTTTTCATCAGAATAGATGTTGATGAAAAGGCAGTACCCATGACCATGGGCTTCTTCCTAAAGGGTTTAACAGGTAGCATAAAAGATAACATTTTTTTTTTTTTTTTCAGAAAAATACTTTTCCTTTCATATAAAATTTCAAAATCATGATTATTTTGTGATATCAACAAATTTCAATTAACATTAATGTTATTCTTTATCCATCATATGCTAATAGAGATGGGGAGGGTTATACTTCTTTCTTTCTTTTTATAGCTTACCATTTAGAAGACATAACATGAGTGTTTATTGATAAACTAATAGAATGTGTGATGAAATGTCTTGAGCATTAAGCTCTTAAACATTGACCAACAAATTAATGTTATAGAATATGTACAAAATACAGTGTGATTTGTGTTTATTGAACCACAGATGTCCTTGCCAGATAATCTGTCAGTAGCTATTCTGTCAAATAAACATATTTAAATTAATGCAATTAAAACAAAAAACTGTTCATCAAATCATTGCTGTATCTGGCTAGAAAACAACACCAACAGTGATTACCATTTTTAGATATAGCATACAGTATATGACATACTCTAAAAGGAATTCAAATCAGCAATAAAATTCTGTGTGGATGGTTCTCATGCAAGTGAATAAAACTAAAGCTAATTTGGCACAATTCACTTTTTTCCTCTACATCTCTTATGCTGTCTAAGCTCTTTGGGACAGAATTTTTTACTGCGGACCCCCAGGTGAGACTGGAAAGTTTATAGCCAATAACAGTTATGGTGTTTATTGTCAACCACCAAATATTTGGGTAACTCATCTGCCACTCTCCAAAACAGGCAGCCAGGTGTAATGCGTTCCTCCACAGAGGCCAGACTCTTCTTACCCAACAATTCTCTCCCAAAAGTGGAAAAGAGAGAAGCCTTTTCTGTTCTACTGCTTGGAGACATATACATCTTTCTAGGTGACATGCTGGGCTGGGTGGACTATTGGCCCACAACATGGCCATTCCCTTGACTGTCTCCTTGGCCTAAATGTTCCTGATCTGCAGAAAAGTTAAATAAATTATGAATCCAGGGAAATACTTTAATTCACACTTTAGCAGTAGTGATGAGATGCTTTAGATGCTCTGTGCTGTGCACTATTCAAAAGAAACAGAATAAATCTGAATAATGGATGAACTAGAAGACACTGTTATCTGTTCTGTATGTACAAAGAGGCTAAGTTTGTAAGATGAATTATGCACTGTGAATTATTCACTTAGCTCCAACAACCTTTCCATAATCCATCTTTCTTCTGTCCATCCTAAATGCTATGAACTTCCTCTATACCCAACTCATTTTGCAGCCTCTTTCTCTGAACAGTGTGCGAAGCTGAATAAAAACAGGAAGCAAAGAATCACAACAGCACTGAACAAAACAATCATTAAATAAAAAAGGAACATAATAGCTGGGGGAAAAAAAGTACAAATATCTTTAACAAAACAGAGAGCACATTCAACACATAAGGACCTGGTCTTGCAAATGTGGATATGTGCTTACCAATGGCAACCTTGGCAAGATCAATGGCAAGAGACATGGTGCCAAAGTTGAAAATATGTTTATGAAAGGAAGAACCACAATAGCCCAAGGATTAAAACATGAGAGAATTTTTGGGGTTGTGTCAACTGAAACAGAACACTAAAAGAATTGATTTTTTTATATTTAAAGCTGTTCTTATTTACACCTTGTTTTTACCTATTTCTCATCTCTTCAAGAGCACTTAATATTTCTGTATTAGTTAAACTCTTTTACATATTCAGATTTTGATAGTAGTGCTGAGCAATACCTTGAACTTTTGCTATTGCAAAGAATAGAAATAAGAATGACACAGTCACATTTTAATGCAAAGACTTAATGTAAAAAATTAAATAGGAAGAATGTGAAGCATAGCTCAAAAGAACGACTCAGAAGCCTGGCTGCAGTTCACCTAGTTTGGAGAACGTGTAAATCCCAGAAAACATAACAATTTTAAGACTAGAGGCACAGTGTAAACTTTCTTTCTTTTTTTTTTTTCTTTCTTTTTTTTTTTTCCAGACAAGTTTAAAGAGATATTTAAATCTAATACTTCACATTCTTTATGGCATATTTTGTTTCATGCTAAGCAGAATCCAAAAAGACTCTATTAATGAAGATGGTTTAATGTCTGCGCATTATTATAATGCACTCCTTTGTTCTACACTTTCTCTGTGTGTCATAGACTAAGTCATTAATCAATGGGTGCTGAAAAATAATTGTCTAGTTCTTAACAATCTTCTATTGTTGAAACATTTGGAATTTTAAGATAAAGATGTACTGGCTGCTCTGAAAAAAAAACCGTGGTTTAAGATTACCCTTCATGGAAATGTGGGCTTATTGTTAGAAATGCAAAGCAGATGACCTGGTTTTAATGTGTTTTAGTGCACTGTTGTTCAATTGCCTATTCAAATTTTGCTCGAAAAGTAGACTTCATTAATGTCACAAAATAATGATTTTGTGTGTTATTTTATTGTACTGGCACATTAATTAAATGGAGAAGCATCATAGAATTACACAGCGTTTAAAAATAGAAGTACAAAATCTTTTTTTATCATAATAATAATGATAACTCTTAGTTCATTTAATACAATTTAAGAATTATATTATTTTGTACTTCTATCCTTCATGCCAGCTGTAAATATAAGACATATACTAATTACAAATCACCTGGGAATATGTGTTCATAACAGTCCACTTCAGTATCTCACAAATGACATCTGTCTGACTATATTCATATAGACTGGAGAAATTCTGCGGAAAACCTTTTAAAGCTGTAGATTCCCAAACACCACAGAGCAGCATTTTTTCTTGTGAGAGGAAGACCAGAGAAATGGAAATCATCTAACTTCTACTCCTGTTTGGGGTCTACCATCCCAGTGGTTTGGTTGTGAAGGACCCCGAAGTTGCCTAGAACAGCACCCCATCTGAATGCCCGATAGCCCACTTCAAGTTTTCTTAACTGGAATATAAACACAAGAACTAACATCTCTATTATCACAGTTCTTCCGAGAAAGATCAACTGCCATTATAGCTGTTTAGGATACTGGAGCTGGACAAATATTCGTGAGTAATTATTACGAGATAAATAGCAAAAATCCCAGAAAAAAAAAAAATCACCAAAACAAAACAAAACAAACAACAACAACAACAAGAAACCATCACCAAGCCCACCAACCAACCAACCAACCAAACAAAAAACCCAAAACACAATAATAATGCACCAAACCTTCTGCATGAAACACAGAGATTTTAATGCACAACAGAGAATATTAACAGCAAAAGGACCTGAACTACAAAGCTTTTCCACCTAATTCAGTCAAGGGAAAGATCCTCAGTAAGTTGATGAGAATGAACTATGTCTCTTTCATTTCAAGATTACTTTTTCAATACTGCTGGCAACTTTTCACAAGAGCTTTTTGCCTAGTGGTTGTCCTTATGCATTCAACATTATATGACAATAGTAAAGCCCTGAAAGAAAATCTCATATTAGCTACGTCTGTAGTTAAGATACACCCTGCACTACCCAAGAAGAAACTATGCAATGAGAATACACTCAAGCCCAAGAAAATAACATGCATCTTTAGAGAGCAGAGACAAGTGGTCATTTATTATTGATTAGTGCAGGAATGCAATCTTAGGAGCTAAGTAGATGTGGGATTAGAACAGAGAACAAAGAACATTTAAATAAAATATCATGTTCATGGCAAGAAGGCAAAGGGGATAAAAAAGTGTATAAAAAGAGTCACAGTCTCCTTGTGGAATGTGAGCAGATAAGGAAAAATGGGACAAATTACTTTAATATTGCCTCCCTTAGATAGCTCTACAGGTTGTAGAAAGCAGTATTTCCTTTACTAGTCTTTGATTTGTCACTTACCATTGCAAACTTAGCAACAGTATGTCAAGCATTGATCTTTTCTACATAACTGGGTTAAAAAATGTGAATTTTAAAGTCCAGTGTGTGTGTGTACTGCTTTAGCACAAGCTGACTGCTAGTGAACCACCAAGCTGTAGTAAACCAGGATGCAACCATATTGTGCCATTGTTTAATAGTCAGTACGCATATGAACGCTATGGAGATCTCTTGCATATCTCATAGCAGTGAAGGTCTTATGTCTTTGCCTCATGCATTGTATCCAGCTCATATACCATTTATTAACAGGGAACTTCAGAGCTATGTGTACAATTTCAGTCACTGTTAACTACTTTCCTCAGTATGACAAGCACTGTAGGAGATTATTGAGTTGATAATGGCATGTGGAAAGAAATAAGAGCAAACAAAGTAGGTGGAGAAAAGGCATAGTATATTAATTCTATTTTTAAAACATTCTCAGTTTGCTGGTAGTCTTTTGATAGGGTGGGCTGATTATTTACTCCTCTCAGATTTTTGTTTGATGTATTAATTTTCTTTTTTTTGTTCCAGTTATAATTTTGGGGTGTAATATTGCACCTTTCCAAATAAGTGATGAACTTTCCTCTTGTTGACATCAATAGAGACAGAACAATAGCACTCAAAAGTACCACTTGTTTTATTAGTACAGATTTAGTAAAGCCCTAAAGTCAGTGGCTGTACAGATTATTGCAAATATGCTCAATATTTAAAATAAATTACATGAACAATAAAAAAAGAACACAGGTTTTTGTAAACATTCTCAAATATTTATTGCCTTTCTTTTTCCTACTGGCTATTTATTTCTCCATGATTATATAGTGAGCTCCTTAGAATAAGAAAAGTTCTTTCAGTGCTTGGAATGCATGTAACACGTAGTACATGTTATTGCGAATAAGTACTAGAGCCCATTATAGAAAGCTGTGTCCTGCCATTGCTTGTTTTCTTTCTGTTTTAACTGCTGTAGGAATGTGTGTGCTTTATTTTCATTTTCTACATGTGCTTATATAAATGCCAGGGGACACAACCTTTTATATACATCCACACCTACAGCCAAACATGTAATCTAGTTGATAGCCTCATTTTCTAGTAAGATGGCTACAGCAAAGTAATTCCTGTGCCTAGTAAATAAGGGAAAGGGCAGGAAACTGCCAACTTAAATATATCCTCCTTCTTAGCACTTCAAAATCTCAAGAAAAGGTCTTCCTCTGTGCCATAAATCATTGAGAGATGAAGAATAATTGTCTAGTCCTTAATCGCCTTCTATTGTTGAAACATTTGGAATTTTAAGATAAAGATGTACGGTTGGTACTGAAAAAATGTTGTTTAAGATTATCATTTCTGAAAATGTGAGTTTATTGTTGTAAATGCAAAGCAGATGACCTAATGTTAATGTATTTTAGTGTTATTTTAGAGCTGCCAGTTCAATTTGTGCTAGGAAATAGACTTCATTAATGCCAGAAAATAGTGATATTATGCATTATGTTATTAAGCTTAAATATTAATTAAATTTTGAAATACTTTGGATCTATTCAGCATTTAACTGCATTATTGCAATAATAAAAGGAAGCACTTCTGAGAATGTTCAGAGCTTCTGTGTTATTTTTAAAACATTTTTTTCCCATATGTGTGCAATAAATAAAAAAAGAATACACTGCAAGTGATTACAACAGAGTGAGGAGTACACAGTTCTGTGTAACTAAGTTTTAGTATTCCTGCCATGGCAGAGTTCATTTCTTTCCTTCTATTTCAGTGGCACAGCAAAACTTGGAACATGGAATTGTAACACAGGCTACTGAGGGCAAAAAAATGCTCTGTATTTCCTAACTAGTCAAGAGTATTTATGAAAAAAATAGGCATGACATAAATGTAAGATCTTGTCTTTAATGAAGCCTAATGGGCTCCTTTAAAAATGTAGAGAAATGGCATCCTGGTTTGCAAAATAAATGCCTTTGCTAATAGAAGTTCTGAAAGAAAATTTGGGGTGAAATTTGGATAAATTAACTAGCTTTTTTTCTTTTTCTTTTTTCATACTCTCTTTTTTTTCCCCTCAGAAATGCATTCATATACTGTGTTTATGCAGAGAGAACTACCAGTTCACCACTTAGACACAGTTCAGATCTCACACATTTAAGGGAAGAACTGGCATAGTATAGCATAGCATCTGTGGATGAATTTAATTCTTTCTACACATAGCTCGAGATGACAAACAACTAGTTAAAATGAAACCTGTACATGACAGAGAGGATTCTGGTAAAAGAAAGGGAAAAACGTAATACATAATTCTTGACCTGTTCCTATTGGAAGGTATGTGAGGGGGAGCCCTACAGCAGTACTGTAATAAAAACTGCAACTATGAGAATGTGGAGCTCATTACTCAATCTGTGTTAACCCTTAGGGCCAGGGTTGAGGAACTGGAAAGATAGTTGACTGTTGCAAAAGAAATTACTAACTCCCAGCATTACATATCCCTGATGTAATTTAAAAAGCTGAAAATTATGGGGAATCTACGTCCACTTCTTTCTCTTTATAACTTACCATTATAAGAAATGTCCAGTCTACCCATGAATTTAGACAATCACTTTCACCGTTACATCTATTCTGTAGTAAGGCCTAAGACCTTTCAGAATTAAGGCTTTTGAACATTTTGCACAGACACAACCTTTTTTCAGTCTGTACATTAAAAGTCTGAGGTTATAACAACTATGAGAATATGTGTACACAGCCTTGAAATGATTTTTTGCAAGGCATGTGGTCCTGTGGTATGGAGATATATATTCCAGAGGAGCAGAAGTTCAGACTTAATGATTTTAGTCTGTTCTATCTCACAAAAAGTCATGGAACCACAGTGGGTGTCATTCACCCAGTCTTCTAACTTAAACAGGATTTGTCTAGCTCTCATTTGCCATCTTAGTGAAAAATCACACCAAAAATGTGGCAGTTATGTGTGGCTATTTTCTACCTTATAGAGGAATAAAGCAGTTATGCTTCTGGAACAACCTCTGTAATGCAGTGATACAGACACTGCTGGTAGGTTAAGATAATTTAAGACAAGATTTACACAAAATAGTTTCCCTTTATGCTGGTTATGAAAAAGCCAAATAATAGAAGTTTCCTCCTTTTCTGTGTTGCATATACATCAAAGCAGAAGTGAAAAATGTCTAAAGGCAAAACAGCCTATATCCAAGATCTTTCTGTCCACTCAAAATAAAGCACTTTTATTTTATCATGTGAAGAAGTTCTATTATCATATATAAATCTTTGCTTCTTATCAAAATGTGAAAAACCAACAAGTCAACCAATCCACATGGTTAAACCTGGTTCTTCAGTTGATCCTGAACATCAGACTAGGGCTTTGTTGCAACACTGAGAGATACAATTGGATGACAGATAAACTGGTTTATGACTGTAAGTAGCCAGCTCTGTCAAATATAGCTTGCTTGGAGAGATGAACACACTGGAAAAATGGCAAAGATGGGTCAAGCATCCTCATGCACAGGTAAGTCACCTCATCTGCTCTGATTTCCCTCTGCCAGCTGAAGACAGTATTGGGGATGAATATTCCTTTGAAGTTGAGATGAGCATTAACAAGTTGGTCACACACCAACTAAAGGAAGCAGGAGAGGTGAGGAGCTTAGATCCACTTGAGATTGGGTGAGTCTAAAAGAATCTAAATAGCTATTTAAATTTGTGTATTGAGGAAATGAGACAAAGGGAGGCCATATTACAGAAGTTCAGAGCTCCAGGACTTGGAAGAACAACACAGCATCTGACTGTTGCAGCTTATCTTAGGTCTTACATAGCCTACCTAGAAACATAGTTCAAGTACTGAATTTTCACATGTAACAGTGGAGAACTCAGAGCAGATTCAGGACTACATTATGGTACAGAGCTTCCAGAGGAGCCTTCTGCCAAAGAGAAGGAGATGCCTATGTCATTTGTCACACAAATCCATCTTTAATGCTCCTTCAGACTCAGGTGGAAAATGTTCTACTATCACTTCAGCATGGAAAAGTACTTCTGGGTTTCCCAGCTGTCAGATGCTTTGCCACAACCAGCAGATGTCTTCCCCAGGCAGAGTTTTTGGAAATCTTGGCTGGCAGAGGGAGCTGGCCCACAGGAGTGAGGCAGGGTCTATATATATAACATCTTTTCTGA
>PPHD01021445.1:0-13250 GCA_002909625.1 Bambusicola thoracicus | reverse complement strand
AAATTTTTTTTTTGTTTGTTTGTTTTGTTGTTGCTTTTAACTGAAGATCCTAGCACTGCTGGGTAATCAAATAATACTGTGGGCCTTAGCAGTATCTCAGGGCTTAAAAGACTCTCTTTTTTGCCTTGCTGTCCTACTTTTCAATTTGTGTACAGTTTTCCAAGTCAGGAGCAGCAAAAAGATTGAGTGGAAAATAAATGCCTGGTTAAGATGGGTGAATTCTTGCTATGGACAGAACCAGGCAGAAATCCCATGCAGCATGTTAAGGTGTCTGTGCAAGACAAAAAAAGTGCCAATATGGTTATTCTTAGAAATTATAACTACCGCTGTCATTTGAGGGCTTACATCCTTACATCTCAAGACTTATTAGCCTGATTATTAAAAATACCAACTTTTTAATTCCTCAAGGTGTTCCAATATGAAATAACCACATGTAGCAATGCCAGCTTTTGAAAAAAAAATGGGATATTCAACCCTAAAAAATCTGCTGAAACCAAGAAATTCCAACCTGGGGAAAAAATAATTCAATATACATTGTATTTGCTTGGACTTAGAAGATTTATTGCTATAGTGGGAAAACAGTACCCATATCTAATGTAGCAAATAACTGAATTCCCAGCAGCAGTAAGTTTATAATGGTTCTAAGACACATTTTGGACAATAATTTTTAAAGTTGCACATTACTTCTGGCATAAAAATAATTGTAGTGCCATCTTCAATCATGATAGTGAGTGTTAAAGAGTATCTATGAAAGCAGTAAACATGTCATAAATATATTACTGATAATTTTTAAATTTCCAATTGACACTTAGAAAAGATATATTGACATATCATTTAGAAACCCTGGGTCTTTAGAGAATCATTAGCAAGAGAAATACTGACTGACAGTACACAAGAGAAAAGCAGATATTTAAGGCAAACTGCAAAATTCAAATTTGTCATCTAGAAAAATGCTTTGTTTGTCAGAGTAAAGAATTTAAATGAAGCACATCTTCAGTGAGCATAAAAAGGGAGAAAAAATGGCAAGATATTTGTTTACTTTTTTTTTGTTTTGTTTAGATTTTTTTTTTTAAGTTCTTTACCTGTTTACTCGAATCTATCCAGGAAACAAGTTTAATGCATCAAGTCACTGTGTTGTGTTCAAAAGCAGTACATACAAGAAAATAATTCCACAGGGGAAAATAATGTGCTTCACAAATTTTTCTGTACAAGGCCTTCTACCCTTCCTACAAAATAGTTTTTGCTTTTTCTACTAGGAGGCTCAAACTGAAGTTCAAACTTGAGCAGAGAACAGATGATTTGGACTTCCAAATTTATAACCATAATCACAGGAAGATGAAAACTAAGGTGGTGCCATAGTGTGGATCAGTCTAGGAGCACTCAAAATAACTAAGTACCAGAGAATTATTTTTTCTTGTCATAGAACCATGTCATCTATGACAGGGTTTTGTTATACAGTATTTGCCAAATTCAACTTTCAGTTTATCCAATCTCAAATTGCATGTTTTATAATTTGACTACAAGGGGCATTTCTACTGAAGAATTTAGTAATTTACATTAAAAAACAAACCTTGAGCAATCATATATCCTCTATAAAGAAGCAGACTAAAAAGAGGTTAAAAGTTACTGCAGTCACAAAGGTGTTTTTGTACTACTCAGTCAAACATAGGTCCAATCTACTAAGTAGCGTGTCCTACATACAGTCGTATATCCATATTACAGGTTTCTGGTTGCCCTTCCCTCACATGGCATCTCTGCTAATTTCTTGAATCTCCTGTGCTATTGCATCAGTATATATTGCCTAGTACCTAATGCACGACAGCAGCTCTTGCAGAATGAACCACTTGCCTACTTTTCTGTTCAGCAGTCTGTAAAGTCATAAGGCACTTTTGGATGTGCACTTGCAGATTCATGAAGAACTTTCAAGCGAAACACAGATGTTGAATCACTCTCCAGCAATGTTCTAATATGGTCTAACCCTTGTCTATATAGTTGTGTTCAAAAATTTGTAACAGCATGTAAATTCAGACAAGTGGTGGTTCAGGTCCTCAAACAAAACCAGCCACACAGTACAGGTGCTTCTCTCAGTGTAACTTCCAAAGCACAAATGCTCACAGAGTGGTGGAAGAGAAACAAATAGATTAAAACATCACCATGGTGAATAAAATCCAAGAAATCTAGTAAATGATTACTTTTTGCCACAACAGAAATACAGTGTTCCAGTGCACTTCTTGGGACAACAGTGCTCCTCTGTGAAAAGCAATTGCTGCAGCCATAGCTTCCCAATACAGATGGCTAAACTGGTTTAGTCAAGTGTGAATACATGAAGGAATTCCAAGAGAAAGAAAGAAAAAAAAACAGAAAATTTACATTGGCTCAGAATAGCATTAAAATTTATAGGCAGACATTAAAAGCAAAGTATGACTTCTTAAGGACTAGTTTTCCATTGAATTGTAGTATATCAGTAAAGCTCTCTTGTATTCAAACTTATCTTTGCCACCTTCTTTGCTAAACTTTTTTTTCTCCTCAACCTCAAAACAACAATAGCAGTGCTCAAACTTTTATCAGTAATGGTCCTTGAAATACGCAGTCTTTGAGTAAGCACTGTTCCTAAGCACTGTTTCAAAGAGTATTACGTTAAGCTAAAACAATGCCAAGGTTAAAACTAACAGTTAACAAGCTGTTTTGGGTCTGGGAGCTGTTTAGCTTAAGATACAGCTTGAACACTCCGTAAAGTTCTAGATTATATCTAAAATTATCAAGATGCAAAAGTCAATATATTTGATTTTATTATTCTAAGGAAAACAGAAGATTATTGTAATCTACACTAATAAATTCTTCTTAATTGATGCCTTTTAAATCAGCTTTGCTTTCTTACTGTTACCACCCTGCTATTTTTTCCAGCCTTCCTTAATTAACGTTTGTGGCCCTTCTTGCTTCAGAAAGTAGCAGTTATGTTACAATTGAAGCTCACATCATGACAGTCATTAGATTTGGCCGCCTTCATTATTTAATTGCAACACAGAATGAAAATGTGCATATTAAAAAGAAACAACTCAAAATAGGTAATACAAACTTTTGAACATAGGTAGTAAAGGTAGTAAGTTTCTTGAATTGTGTTCCAAGAGCAGTAATTTCTGATGTAATCTAAAGGTATACTTTTTTTCTAGCTCATTAAATTCCACTGGAATGAAAGAAAATTTCCTGCTCTAACTTAAAGAAAAAAGATAATTCAAGCAGAAAGATTAAATTAAGAGCAAGGCATCACCTAGGTTTTGATGTGAATTAAATGCTTGGACCCCAGGACTATTGGCAAACAATTTCCACTTATTTAAATTCAACAGAACTTAAACCAGAAAGCACTGCTCTAAAATTGATGCCTTACTTAGATGTAAGTATTTGAAGGCTGGTTTTACATACAAATAGCATGAAAAAATGTATACATTTATAGTGACATATAAAAAGATAGTTCATTGGATCTTTATTTATCTATTTTAACCAGGTTCCATTAAGCACGATCCCTTTCAAAGCTATTTGATAATCGTGACTGTCTCATGAAGGAATATAATATGGTCTAGATATTTGGCAATTTCTTCTCTTTCTTCACAGTTTAATCACATACCTGAAGCAGGCTAAATGAGAACAAATATTTTTCATTTCTGTTACACACTTAAGTTTCTGTTTTCATTGTAATTGACACATCCATACCATCTATTGATCCTATAATTCCAGTAATGACAACCTTGTCATAAAAGCAAACAAACAAAAAACACAAACAAACAAGTAAGTATTTCTTAGTGTTGGTAATACTAATTCCAAATACATGTTCTTTCTTAGGAAACAGACCAAAGAAAAAGAGGCACAATTTAAGGACTGAATTTTTGTGCTTACTCTGGAAAAACAAAAAATTGCCTAAATCTTTTACCAACCCTTTCTGTGCTTTAAAATGAAACAGAGGTACAAATGAACTGTCATGCTGCAGATTTTACCTCCACTTTCAGCGATGGAGTATCCATGTCAACCAAACACATTTGTTTCTTGTTTTCATACCTAATGGTCTGACACACAGGAGCAGAGATAAGAATCTGTGCACCAACTTGATTGTATCTGACCTCTTATCGGTCAAATATCAAGTTAGAGAGCATTTGCATGTCATTTTCTCAGGACACTGCATTTCACCATGGTTGGTAATTGCACACAAAAACTTATCCGGAGAGTTCATTCTATTAGTCAAAGCTTTGTATTTTATGCTGGAAAAAAAAAATATTGTTTTATAATTGAAAGTAGAGAGAACTTTTGGATTGAAGATTTATCTTCTTTCTCCTGTACTGTGAGAGATGAGGCATAGCAAGGAACGCATGGATTTGGGCTAAGAAAGTAACAGGCACAGGTATCAAGACAAATAAATTTGCCATACTGAGATAGATCAAAGGTCCATCTTGTTAAGCGTCTGTATCAGTGGCAAATTCCAGCAGAAGCAAAGAAGCAGTAACTTCTTGAACTGCCTCAGTAACACTAATCAGAAAGCATGTGTCACAGCCCACTCACAAAACAGAATTGTGGAAGGGAACAAAAAAACCTAAGCTATATATTAGGAAGACACAAATATTTATCTCCTTCACCAAGCCTACTCACCTGCTTAATGCTATTGTATGTGCTATGCTGAAAAGGGTGCTTTGGATCCTAACCCCAAATCCCCTGAAGTAAATGCAAAATTTTCCTTTTCAACAGGCTTTGGATCAAGTCCTTAAACTAGATGCTCTGTCACAGTTCCAAAACCTAAGATCCTTAGGTACTTAAACAGAAAGAATCATAAAATGGCTTGGTTTGGAGGGAATCTCAAGGATCATCAAGTTCCAACCTCCCCTGCCACAGTCAGGGTTGCCAGCCGCTAGATCAAGTACTAGATCAGATTTCCCAGGGCTCCATCCAACCTGGTCTTAAACACTTCCAGGGACAGTATCCACATCTTCTCTGGGCAACCTGTTACAGCACCTCACCACTCTCTCAGTAAAAATCTTCCCGCTGACATCTAATCTAAATATCCCTTCCTTTAGTTTAAAACCATTCTCACTTGTCCTATCACTATCTGCCCTTGTAAAAAGTTGATTTCCCTCATGTTTATAAACACACTTTAAATATTGAAAGGCCACAATGATGTCTCTCCTCAGCCTTCTCTCTTCCAGGCTGAACAAGCCAATCTCCTTCAGTCTATCTTCATAGAAGATGTTCTCCAGCTCTCTGATCATCTGTGGTCCTCCTCTGGACTTTCTCCAAATGCTCATCATCTTTCCTGCGTTGAGGGACCCAGACTTGGATGCAGTACTCCAGGTTGGGCCTCACAAGGCAGACTAGACTGGTACAGTCACCTCCACCTCCCTGCTTGCCACCTCTTTTCTGATGGAAGTCAGGATATCACTGACCTTCTGGGCTGGTCCGTTGGGCAAGCACACTTCATGTTTTTCATCAACCCCTCCATTCTTGCATGCATTGTTGTCATTCCAGTCCTGATCCAGTCAATCCACATATTGCTCCTACAGGTGAAATTCCTCTAAAATCAGATAAGCCACACAAGCAAGACCTGACAGATAGGTAGGTGGATAAGATTGTCAGTGTGGATCTAATTAATTGGTCACACAATATAGCTATCTGAGCAGTTAGGCAGCCTCTAATTTTCTGAGGAGTATTCTGAAGCTACATGGGGAGCTTTGTATTTGCCTTTGGAGGGTATAAACATTCACAAAGAAAGTCTTATAAACCTTAAAGAAGAGACAAGACAAAAAGATTTCTATAAAACATTATCCAAGCACCTAGAAATTCAGAAGCAAATAGTTTTCTTTACAATTCAATAGGTGGAACTTGAAAAATATATTATCACTTGCTACAAACTTCTAAATGAAATCAAGGAACTAGTAGAAGTTATTTCTAAGTACTGTTATAGATAGGAAAACTAGAGTAAGTGCATGATAAATTGTAATATTGAAGTTCATCTGAATGCATGAGGCATGACTGTGATTTCTCAAAAATATAGAATTCATGTTTTTATTATAGCACCATTTATTTTTTTATCCTAGGCTCATCTGATTTATTTCTTAGTCATTTCACTTACATGGTTTCAACATCATGACAGTAGTTTCGGACTATTTGGACACAGTAACTTTTCTCTTCTCTGAAAGCCAGAAAGTTTAATATAAATTTTTATTCCATCAATACAGAGTTGAAAATTACCAGCCTTGTGTTGCTTCAGTGAATTATACACAATTTATATGCCAAGGTCAAATTCAATTCAGTGACACAGGGGAGAATGGTGATACCTGAAAGTGCTTAGAAGAACTTGACAGGTATGGGTAGAAGAATATTAGGACTCAATTTTCCACAGTGGCTAAAGATCGTAACTTATTTGATGCAGAACAGGATTGGTTGTTTGCCCTTTAGACCCTCTCCCAGAATCAATATAGATTTTCTCAGGGTTTCACCCATAGTAGTGTTCCGAACAGATTTTATGACCCCTTCCTCTGGTAGAACTGAACCCATTATAGATATTATTATGGAAAATTTCTTATCATTACATTTAAAATATGGGGTCTGGAGTTACTTTATTCTATGAATAAATTTTTACTATTCACCAGCTCAATTTGTCTTTTATAGAAAAGCTGTATGGCTCTTCTTCAGGTATACGAAGTAACACATCTGGCCATCATTGAACTATTAGTTGAAGATTGATTAATACGTTACTTCAAGGAAACTGGTTCATTTTCAGGAATCAGATCTTAATGAAATTAAGGCAGATGATCACTGGGCCGCTCTGCATTTTCCACACAATTATGCCACCTGGAATTGACATCTTTGACACTTGGGAGAATAATTTTATTCTTTAAAATTCTAAGGTCTGTGACAAGGTAAGTGACCCACCTGTGGAGAGACACAGCTACTCTGATAGTGTGGCAGGTGCTGAAATATTAGAGCCATTTTCACTTTCACGAATGCTTACAATATCACTTCTTTCAGTTCTGCCCCTGAATGCAGCTTAATGGTACATTCAGAATGATTGAAAGAGGATCCCTTATAGACAATAGAGATTTCACAGAAGCTAAAAATGCATTTTGTTTTCCTCTCAGAAATATTAACATTTATTTCTTTCACTAGAGTGTGTTTGCAATGGTTCATTACCAGGTACTTAATAATAAACAGTGCTGTCACAAACAAATTGCAAACAGTAAAAACTTTGATGGCATACTCCCTATGTTATCATCAGCATCAACACAATTCACTACCAGTCAGTTGAGACATTAGCACTGAAAAGAGAACCAAACTGCAAGATGTAGTGACATTATTTTTTAAAAAAATGCATAATTTTAACCATTTTAAGTTTTAGTCATATATCTAATCTAGGGATCCAAGGACACTTTTCTTGGTGCGCTTCTTTTCTCTTTTCAAAGTATCACATTAAAAGTCTATTTTTATGCCTATTAAAACAGAAGAAAAGTGTATTATTTTGCCTTGAATATACAACAACACAGAACCTGCAGAAGAGGAACAAAGATCAACTCCAGTTTCAGGTTTTGATAATTCACTGTTAAACTGTGATAGCTTAGAAATACTTAATATAGGGAATCTAAGTTTGCATTCAGGTTTCCTAACCTGCAAATCTACAAGTCCTGTAGAGGTAATGCTAATCTCATTTTAACAGATAGTAATAATTAAGAAAGGTAAATCTTTCTTCCTATGGTCGAACACATAATTCTGTAACAGCAATGACTCTCAGTACAGTCACCTGTAGGCACCTGTTGAAAACCATTCCGAGGGAGGAAACCTGATAGACAAGGTCTTGAGTTATGTGCCAGTTTTAAACCACGCTTCCAGTGACTGAATTGACAGACTTCATTAACAATAAATAGGAACTTGAAGGGAAAAATGTGCAAGTCTATTTAAAGAATGTTACAGAAATGTTACTGGTTTAAAGATTTTACCACACCGGTAATACAGTAAGATAGGAAAGTGATTTTGCTGCTTTAAAAAACTCTGGTTCCAATGCATTATTAAAAAAATAACAATAATTTAAAAATATCAGGAAAGTAAAATTTTATTTAACTAAGGAAATAATCGGAATAAAGTGTTAAGAACCGAAATCAATAAAACTGAGATCTCCAATATATTTAGTGAATGTGCTCTTATATGTATGTTTGATGGCATATTTATCAGCAATTCTAATTTCAACACTTGTCTTTACAAACATTTGTTCAGCCTCACAAGCCCTACCTGTTTAAATTGAAAAGCAGTTCAAATTGCAAAAATTCAGTCTATGAAGCAGATCATTATCTGAAAACTTCAACTGAAAAAGCTGAGCTTTTATATGCTGGTGCGAAAGCCTACGATTTGATTCTTCGCATTGATCAACTAAGAATTTAAAGGAATAACTGAAGTCCCACACAGGATTCAGTTTCAGAACAAACTCTTCTTTATGTAAGTATCAGAATAGCCAAAGAGATCTGAGTTTTATTGCATTTAGAGATGAATGATCGCACTCAATTTCCAAGCAATTCTGCCAAGTTATCTTAAGATCTATATATTGCTTTTCATAATTATAAAATAAATAATTAATATTCCTTCTGCTTTACTTTTATTTCTTTACTGATTAATTTCTATTTTATGCTGTCTACTCGTTAAAATAAATACAGACACTTCTATATTTTGCAGAAAGATGAATATAGAGTACCCAGAACATCATAAATGATGCAGGCAAAAGAAATACATCCATCTGCACTCCCAGAATAATAAGAGTATATACAATTCCAGGTCAGTAGGGTCTCGAGTTGGCAAAACATAAACCCATATCATTTTCCCCCTAATTTATGAAACATTCAGATTCCTATATCTTTACAAAGGTCAAAAACAAAACAAAACAAACAAAACAAAAATTTCTGTTTCCAAATCATGTTCAACTATAGCTTTAACATCTGAGAAGACTGCAGTTGTACATCATCACAGAAAACCCTCAATTGTACAAAATACATAATATGAAGTATTGTTAGAAAAGATACATAATGAAATGGGTTTCAAGGAAGCATTAAAAAGTAATATGAACTGGTGAGATTTTCAACTGTTAGGTTATTTGAGCATAACCATATTGGCACATATTTATTACCAAGCTGTTATAAAAATAAAGTCTAAGAACAATTCTAGAAATGCAGCTACAAACATTCCTTTGTACTTGAAAGCTTTCTAGGCATGAATTTATAGGCATTTATATGTGCAAAACATTGATCATCTACCAAGATAAAATTTCTTATTGAATATGGGCACTTATCATGACTTTTATCTCAAACAAGGACAAATGCAATATACACACTTTCTGTATTCTTGAACGTGTCTATAAAATACACATTTGGCTATTAATTGAACTATTTTTATTGGTATTATTACCACACTAAAACTAAAAACATGAAACTATATGCTAGGGAGAGATTTTCGGCTCTGAGATTGAAGTTAATGTCCCTAAGAAGTTTTGGATAAACTAATAATTTGCCATGCTAAATGTGTTAAGATTTAACTATTATGGTAGATTAGATTAGGCAATTTTGTTATTTGCAAGAAATGAATTAACTTACGCTAAAGGAAGTGAATGTTATGCTACTCAGATAAAGAAAGTTTGGTAGGTATTCTTAATCCTCAAAGAACTTCTTCGTTAGAGGTTGTCCTCTAAAAATCAGGGAAAATAGATTTAAAAGGAATTTTGTAATGTACAACTATACCTCAGTTTTGTAACTCCATATGAACTTCACACCAGGGGGGAAGGAAAAACCATAAGTAACTGTTTTCAAGTTCACTGTGATTCCTCTGTTTTAAATCAGGACAAGACAGTATCCTTGCATGCATTTACCAGTCGCTCTTAGAGATCTAACAAGTGTATTTGAAAGTCTTGATTCCTTTATTTCAGAAATCTTAAATTTGGGGTTACTACAGGAAACCTCATAGCCTCCAAGAGAACACAGATTATAGCATTTTTACAGGGTGATTATCTAGAGATGGTTCACATAAATTGATGTAAAAGCTGTTTAGCCATTGGAGTGGCAGATGTCCTTCAGTGGCTTTGATGAGATGAATGCATCATCTCAGCAATACTCTGAAAGCCTGAAAGATGAATCAGGCTTATAAACGCTTTTCTAGATGAAATCATCCATGTTACCTGCTTGAAACAGATCCTCACGGCCCTCAAGACAGCCTTTGGGAAAGAACAAAATAAGTAGCTCTGAGTAAATTACTTATGCTTCTAAAAAGGTAAAATACGAGAATTGGAGAAAGAGACTAAAACCCAACATTACATGAAACAGATTTGTGATAGAGCTCATTGTTTCTATGGATGGATTACTTTGTGCCAAAAGTGCTACATGACTATTAATTACTACACACTGAAAGATGAACCCAGAAAGTTCATCCAGGTTTTAGCTACTCTGTTTTATATAAACGGGCTGATCTCTTTAAGTAGTTGCGAACACCACACAGTTACTGCTAAAACCCATGCATGAAATCTGGGCTCTGTTTTTGGTTTGTTGCTTGGTTTTAGGGTGGAGAGTAGCTTTGCATGTTTCATTTTTTCAAACAAGAAATTCTTCATTTACTGTATACACACTTGAAGTCTGCACATCTCTTACGCATCAGCTAAATGAACAAGTTCAACAGAACACAGCAAGACTCTGTGGTGCACTAGCTAATATGCTGTAACTCAGCTTACCAGGATCTTTTTATTTAATGAAAAATATGTAAATCAAGGACATTTTACACAATACTGAGTTAGAGAAGTGCTGATTTACACTGCCTTTAGTTATTTCTACCTAATCTTTTTACCAGCTCTCCAATAGTTCTGAGGATGCACCTTGCAGCATAAGTTTGTTGAAGAGGGTGCTTCTACTGAAGCTGGTAGATTGAAAAATACGGGTCATTTTTAAAACCTAGAAAATTTTCCTACCAGTAGGTCTGGTCTTGTTTGGAAGACTTTGGGAAAAGCACATACACAGGGAGTAAAAACCATTGTTTTTACTCCATGTGGAATACTGGACTTGGTGTTATCTTTCTAGATCATCACACCTTGAGCAGTTATTAATTTAACTCAATTTGGTACATTGTAGCAACTTCCATACCACTAGAATTCCAATTTGTCGTATACTTGCTTCTCTTTAGACAGACATTCCATTTGTTCTGTGTGTAAACTGTTAATTATGAAAGTCAGACACAAACATCGCAGTAAAATTTTAATTAAGTCCACTTGCATTCATACTTCTAACTCTTTGTGATCATGATGAGGACTGAGTTTCAGTTGTTTGAAAATTAATAGAAAGTCAGTGCAAATCTCTAAAATGTGTTTAAATACGAAATGTACAACACTATAATTGATGAAAAAAACCACCATCCATCCCAAGAAGAGAAACATGCCTACAGGGCAAAGAATCCAACTAAAATAAACTGAATAGTTAATACTTGAGGTAATATTCATCAGCATGCAGGTAACCAAAATAACTCCTACAGAATATCTGCTGAATGGCAGAAGAGTGGCTTTCTGGTTGGTCATCAGTAAATATACACAACATAGGACCTAGTAAGAGCTCCAGAGGAAAAAAGACTCAGGATTCAACTAACGAGCCTTCTCCGAAAGGGTTTAGACTCTAAAGCCACAGGCAGAGTAAATGTAGTAGAGACCTGAAACCACAGACAAAAATTCTGTATTTTCTGTTTGTGAAATTTCTACAAACATGAGAAGTTTCAGAGTTGTTGTTCAGGGTGAACTGTTAGGTGTTGAGAAATGAAGTACTGTCTCTTCCACCAAAAAACTTATAACATGAAAAACGAATGCGCTTCCGTGTTATTGGCAACAGCAGTGGGAAGAGAGAAAACTACAGAGTATTTAAGGTATGCTAGGCAGAGCTAAACTGGAGGCTAAAGGCCCATCAGCTTCCCTGGGGTAAATCCCTATTGTAAACCAAATAGCTATTGTGCAGATCTTCGACAGGCTATAGCATCAAAACAGAAAATATCTGTTAACAAAGAAGCAATTCCCAAAGGACTTGTTCAAGCAGCAAGGCTTTTATAAAATGTTCAATGCTATTAAACATGCAATTAAAGGAACAGGAACCTGTAGATAAGTAGCACTCGTATCCCCTCTAGCAGTACCCTGCTCCCTCAAACACACGCAGGTCTGTAGGTCAGCACAGGTACCAGTAGACTTCCTAAAAGGATCTGAAACATCCAAAATAAACGTATATGCTTTTTAAGCCTTCCAGAACAAGACCTCTGCAGAAAAGGAACTCTTCCATTCAATGTCTCCTTTTAATCTTTCAAGTATGGAAGGTCACTGCTTAGCCTGCCTCTATATACTGACCACCCCTGCTCAAAATGGCAAAGCAAAGACAAAAATAACCTAGCTATACTTTTCCCCCACAGTGGTAGTAGCTCTTATTATTGTGAGGTGCAATGCCTTAACAATTTATTGATCTCTGTTTATTTATTTATTCATTATTTATTTATTAGGCCCAGATGTTTGATATCTGTACCCTGACTCACAGAATCTAACATTGATTTTTCTAAAGACAACTAAAGACAACTAAATCCTGGTCAAAATCTAGGTTCGGTGATCAGGTAAATGTTCAGAGGTGATAGCTTGAACATAGAATGGCCTGGGTTGAAAAGGACCACAATGGTCATCTAGTTTCAACTCCCCTATGTGCAGGGTTGCCAACCGCTAGACCAGGCTGCCCAGAGCCACATCCACCTTGGCCTTGAATACCTCCAGCAACGGGGCATCCACAACCTTCTTGGGCAATCTGTTCCAGTGTGTCACCACCCTCTGTGTGAAAAACTTCCTCCTAATATCTAAGCTATTGTCATGGTTTTATGATTTATGGTTATCGGTATTCTACATCATACAGTGTACTGGGAGTTAAAGAGCAAATGCTCTAGTTCCGGGTACTTGTCTGGAAGAGAAAAAGAACTACATTCCCCAGAAGACTGTTTGAGTACTGTTATCATTCCTGCTCAGGGGAACAGATATAAGGCCTGTAGATCACCTTACCTGGGTCTTCTCGTCTTGTCGTGCTCGCTTTTGGATCGTCTCACTGCTGCTGCCAACTGCACGCAAGGCTTCAGTATTAGTGTAAGGCCTTTAGCTCTCAGACAATCCTTCTCTCAATTATATTTGATTTTATTAACAATTATATTGAATTAGATTGTATTATAGTGTGTTATTGTGCATTCTGATA
>PPHD01021444.1:0-13251 GCA_002909625.1 Bambusicola thoracicus | reverse complement strand
ATCTAGCTTAATGAAGGCAGGTGAACTGTGCACCAGAATTAAGAATACATATTTATTCAGGCCATTCCTTTCAGTCTATCCCTAGTGTATCTATTGTGTTGCTCTATGTTACAATGAATTCTAGCACGTCATTTTAGAACTAAGAGCGCTTCAGAGACTCTGTTTAAAACACGGCCATGCTAGAACTGGAGCTCCATAGCTGAAGAACCAACTGAACTGCAACAAGGAGTAGAAAGGGGTAGCAGCATTGCAAACGATCCACACCATCACATTAACTGTTGTACTCAACACATTAGCAAAGATTTTACAGTTATTTTGTTCTGGCATAGACCAACGCTGCTTCTACTTTAGTGGAAAAACCTGCCGTAATAAGGGGAAGGGAAGTAAGAAACAATATAAAAAACACCACAACACTGTCCTCTGGTAATTCCTGTCTCAGGTAACAGCTTTCAAGTTAGCCTCAAACCTGGATAAACGTACCTCAGCTTCCTGAAAGAAGTCTAAAAACGAGCAACTGTGCTGTGTCTTCTGCGTTTCCATAATGAACACCCACCCTCCACATGCACAGAACACAGAAGGAGCCCAGAAGCCACGCTCCCTTGAGACTTCTCCTTTAATCTTCTCCTTTAAGTTTCAAGGCTTCCCACTGGCTTTTCCAAAAGCATTTTTATGAGCGAGGACACAACAAAGAAATTATCCAGCACGTCTCAAGATACATCTGTAAGGTTATAGACACACGCAGACACCAGCTGGAGGCACAGCTGAATATTTGAACTTCAGAAATTAATTTATGTACAATACTCTTCTCCTGATGCAACTCCAGCACTGTAACCACTGCAGACATATGCACTGAAGCACTCCTCTCCTCCCCAAAAAGGTGTGAAAGCTGATTTAAAACAGGCAAACCAAGTTCTACCATCCTTTGTTATCTATGGTGGGGTTTCCCCTCACTAGTACCAAAGCAAGAGTGTATGTTCATGACAGAGAAGTGAGAATTCCAGTCACCACAGCTGAGACTAAGAGCCCAGCTGCTCTGCACTTCACGAGCAAGCTCTCTGAACAGAAGAGCAGGTCTGCTTCTGAACTGGAACCAAACTGTACAGGCAACAGGCACTCCAAGTTCCCTGATAAAATATTCAGTCCAGCATTTACAACTTAGATCAGATGTTCCCAAGGAGTAGCACACTCTGAAGTAATTGTAAACTATTCTTGATATAAGATACCTTATCTCCACTTTCCAAATCTGTCCAAGCAGAAGCTTTCTCCCGGCCTGCAGGAATGTACTCCTTCAGACTTCAGAACACGCACTTCCAAGTCAAAATGTGAAAAGAAGGGGAGGGCTACTCTTATGAATTACAGGATAAAGCAGTGAGCTGAAGACAAAGACAGGTGATCTGTGGCTGGCATACAAGTTTGAGTGATAAGAACATAAAATGTGTAACAGGTACTACTGGAGACATAAGTTAAAGTTAAAAGAACACTTTTTTTTTTTTAATTAATGCTATAAACCTACTGATCTACTCACATACCTAACGTTAACTCCACCTAGTTCAGGGACAGCAGACATTCTCTGCCCCCGTCTTTTATAGAGGGGCAATTAGTTCAGAGTTCAAGGTGCAAAAACCACAATGAGATTTTTCGCTTTTTTTTTCCTCCCTTAAATAAGAGGTGTAATATTGAAAACAAGCCTTCTTTTTTCCTAATGGCTTAAAGAAGCACTACGCAAAACATGTGCAGTCAGATAACAAAATGCCACTGATCAACTACTAGAAGAAAAATATTCGAAGGCATTCATTCTAATTATATGTTCAATACATATTTATTTAAACAAAAAAAAGACCTCACAAAGTACGAGTATCTGATGGGCAGAAACTAAAAAGCTTGGGCAAACTTATTTTGACAACATAACCTCAAAGTCATTGGATTAAAAACAAACAAACAAACTATGAGTCTGGTCCAAAGCATGAGCTGATACAGTAGTGAATGGAGTTAAACCCAGCTGGAGACCAGTCATGAGTGGTGGTCCCCAGAGGACAATAATAGAGTCAGTCCTGTTTAATATCTTTACTGATGATGTGGATGAGGAAACTGAGGGAACGCTCAGTAAGTTTGCAGATGACACCAAGCTGGGGAGAGATGTTCATCATCATGGGATGAAGTCCACAGAATCACAGAATGGCCTGAGTTAGAAGGGACTTCAAAAATCATCAGGTTCCAACCCCCTGCCACAGGCAGGACTGCCAACTGCTACATTAAGTACTAGATCAGGCTGCCCAGGTCCCCATCCAGCCTGGCCTTGAACACCCTCAAGGACAGGGCATTCACAACCTCCCTGGGCAAACAGAGTTCAACAAGACCACGTGCCGGGCCCTGCACTTTGGTCACAACAACCTCATGCTAGCAGTACAGGCCTGGGACAGAATGGCTGGAAAGCTATGCAGAGGAAAAGGATCTGGGGGGTATTGACTGACGCTTGGCTGAATATCAGCCAATAGTGTGCCCAGGTGGTCAAGAAAGCCAATGGCATCCAGGTTGGTATCAGAAATAGTGCAGCCAGAAGGACAAGGGAGGTGACTGTCCCCACGTAGCCAGCTATGATGAGGCCACACCATACTGTGTTCAGTTTTAGGTCCCTCACTACAAGAGAGACATTGAGGCCCTGTAATGTGCCCAGAGAAGGGCAATGAAGCTGGTGAGAAGTCTGGAGCACAAGTCTTATGAGAAACAGCTGAGGGAACTGGGATTCTTCTGTCTGGAAAAGAGGATGCTCAGGGGAGACCTCATCGCTCTCTACAACTACCTGAAAGGAGGTTGTAGCACGGTGAGGGTCAGCCTCTTCTCTCAGGTAACTAGTGATAGGGAGGGAGAAAATGGCCTCAAGGTACACTAGGGGAGGTTCAAGTTGGATGTTTTTTGGAAAAAAAATCTTCTCAGAAGGGAATGGTCAAGTACTAGAAAAGGCTGCTCATAGAGGTGTCACTAGGCATCACAGAACCTGAAGGTGTTCAAGGAATGTGTAGATGTGGTACTAAGGGACATGGTTTAGTGGGCAATATTCACGGTAGGTGGACAGTTAGACTAGATGATCTTATAGGTCTTTTCCAACCTTAGTGATTCTACGATTTTACAATATCCACCAAGCATAACATGACAAGGGAAACATACTAGCCTTTCACCTAAAACCATACAAGTGAAAGAGATCAAATAACTCTTCTAGGAATGACTACATTTAGAGCTTCTGTTACTCTTCTACCTCTTCCTTTCTTATAACGTGCTCTTCTACCAGTGCTAACTGCCTTTAACACATAATACAAGCCAGAAATAAACCTGACAAATATAAGAACAATGTAAGAACTTTAAATATCTCCTTCAATTATAAGTCAAACGATGCTGCACTATTAGTATAATTTAAAAACTTCTTTCCTTTTCACTCTTTAGCTGATGTTTCTATGATATGGTAATAACTGTGTTGGTTATAACACCGATTGCAAGACTCAAGAAAAAGGCATACTCTACCAATTTCAAAATACTTCAAAAGAATTGTTTTCCTACTAAAACAGGACACAAATTACAAACGCAACCAGTGAAGCTAGCTAGGCATGAAGTATTACTGGAAAAAAAAAGAACTGCAAAGGAGATGGTGAAAACATCATCCACTAGCCCTCAGAAGTATTTCTAAAACTTTTTTATCATCAGTTTTCCTTTAACATGCTTCAAATTCCAATCTTTAAGCTCAGAAACTTTTGCATCTAGCTTGTGCCAACAAGATTACCCTTACTGTTTTCTCTACAAACCATTCATACACTTCTCTAGTCATGAAAGCTGTGGGCTTCATCTCTAGATGCTGAAATCCACATTTTAGATGGTAAAATCTGTTACCTTTGCCACCACTCACTCATGAATAAGCGAATCTGCAGCTCCCTTAACTATAAGAGAAAGCAGTCAAGTACACCAAGCACCTAACAGGCGCAGGTAACAGCAGCGATGAGGTTGCTAATGGTCCTTAATTTGGTTTAAGTATCACAGAGAGATATTCTTGGAAGGCTACTTACTGTTTAGAATAAAGATTCACTAGTCTTCCAACAGTCAGAGTAGATCACATTTATGAAACAGATAATGACGGGAAGTAACCCTCCCTCAGTCCAAACTGCCCTAGGCTCAGTACTTGTTACCTTCTTGCTTGGCCTGGGGACTTTCTGATTTATTCAAGCATAGCCTTCTACTTTATAGGTGGCAATGCCCAAGAACAAAGCCCAAAGGCACCTGTTTCTTACAGCAGCTTAATTGCTAATGACTACAGAAGAATCTGTGCTAGAAAAAAGTAAGTACAACACAAACTTCTTCCATGCTCCCCAGGTTCACTGTCTCAAGAATTAAGTCTGCAACCAGGGAACAGCACTACAACACCAAATCAGGAAAATCAGGATTTTTAGCTTCCTGTTTTGCATTATTGCAAAAAGTAACAGCAATGACTCACTTCAAGTTAAACTGTATTCCCTTATCAAAAAACATCTGTTTAATCTTTAGTCTTGGATGTTTTTGTGTTTACACGTTCTAGTGAAAACAAATAAAAAACTGAATAAAAAAGACTGCCATAAAAGAAATAGAAAACAAGATAATATTCACAAAGAATATTCTGAAGAATGCATGCTCTTACCTTAAATCTTTTATCCTGCAGGACTTTCTTAATGGCCACAAGCTCTCCTGAATCACAGAGTTTGGCTTGATACACAACACCAAAAGATCCATTTCCAATCACCTTGGTGTCCGTGTAGCTAACTTCTTGTGGTCGGTCTGGACCTTGTCCAGGAGTTGCCACTACTGTAGTCACCTTGCTGCCATCTTTGTCTCCTGGGAAGCAAGAGAGAGAAAAATAATCAGAATATGCTCATAAGCAAGATCACCAATAAGAATGAAACAGAAAAGGGCAAGGACTTACATCAGTATATATGTTTTAATATAAGGAAGAGAAACTGTCAGAAGGCAGAAAAGCCACTGAGTATGTTTTATTACTGACGCACATTTAGTGCTGACAAGGTTTTCTTTTAATGATCAAGTTGAATATTCCCTTCCAGATGTAAATAACTCAGCAATAAAATTTGCTGCACGACCAGAACAAGCACTTATTTCTGCATCATGTTAAGAGAAGTGGCACTAAACAGCGTCACTTGTATTTCCCTATACTCTCCTGTAACCAAAAGAAACAAAGCTGTCAGCAGAGCAGCATGTGGAGACACTGGTATGTATCTGGCAACAAAAAAAACAGCAGCGTGACAAAGTATTTCACTTTCATGCTTATGCTGTGCAGCAGAGCACAGACAGGAACATGCACTCAGGATCCAAAGTAGCTGCATGGGTGTATATGCTTCAGTGCAGACGCAGCAGCTGTCAGCAACCAGCAACTCTGAGTAACACAGCTGCTTCCCCAGAAAGACAAAACCATTATCAACTACGATGAGAAGCATTTATTACCAGTGCGCTTCCTCAAGCTCAGAGTCTGATTTTGCTTGTAACAGGACCAAAGTTTTAGTCACCCTGCAAGTACACACCAGGACTTGTTGTCCTTAAGTTAGGATGGTTCGGGTTGCATTATCAAATCAGGCTGCAAGAAAAAGCAGAAGGAATCTGCTGTTCAACAGCAGTCACTCACCAACGCTACATGAACGAGACTCAAAATGCCCATCATGCCTGCTTACCACCGAAGCTCCCTTCTACAGCTACCTCAGGAAGTCCCTTCCAGTCCTCCACTACTCACACATCCAGCAAGATTTTTCTAATACGTAACTCAGGTCACCTTTACTGCAGTTAGGCATATCGCTAGCTTGACTCCCCATAGGCATGGAAAACAGTACGCAATACCCTCCCACCTTCCCTCCTCCCACTCCACTTGCAACACATGAAGGACTGCAGCAAAGGACATTGCCACCATGATGCTACTTCTCTTTGGGGACCTGTCCCACCACTGCTGACATCTCTCAGGTACAATACCCAAAAAGCAGACGCTCCAGCTTAAGCTTACCTGAGCTGTGCCCAGCACGCTAGCAGCTCCCTGCACCCAACTTGCAACACACTTGTTTGTGCAGTCCGGCACAGCGTTTGCAGCTTTTGCAATGTGAGAATCTGGCTGACTCACAGCCTGTTTGGGTGCCAAACCCTTCCATGCAGAACCGCTGCCTGCCAATCACTGTCCCCTTTCCATTCCGCACCTGGCTGTTCTCATCATGACCAGAGTCTGCATTTGCCCCAGCTGAACTGCATCCAAGGCTTCTTAACAGTATTCTGTCAGCTTGTCACACGCTTCCAATACGGAGTGACCACCAAAAGATGACCCATTTCACAATGCTACCCAGAACTTATCTCAGAAATGGTCAAAAACCAGAAAATCCTGCAAGCCTGCTGAAAGAATCTGCAGAAACGCCATAAATACTTGTAAATATATCATTTTATCTTGAACCCCATATTACACTCAAACAAAATAGCCAAACAACTGTGCTCCCCTTTCAGGGGATTTCTAGCAGTCCATTACTTTTGTAGGCTGCTCATGGGAAAACAAACTTGAAAATGTCTAAGTCAAGATGCACACATCTGCTATTACTTCTGCATCCGTAAGTGCAGAACAAAATGAGTGGGTTGGTTTGCCACTATTTGCTCCTGAAAAATTCACATTAACTGTTACTCATCTCTTACCTTTCAGGTCTTTACAAACTGTTTGCTTTTATGCATCCAACTGCTCCATGAAACAAACAAATTTAAAAAGAACATTACTGCAAAGGGTGACAATTACTCGCTAAACAATACACGGCAGATATATATAGAGATGCCTCCCTCCAAAATATTCACCAGGTGAAAAGCAGATTTGCACATCTGCAGAGAAAGCAGCAAAGCAACAAAAAGCAAAGAAGGGAAAAAAAAGAGATCAACATCTGCTCAGAGAGAAAGGAGAATAAAGGGAGAGCAGAGTAAAACTGCATGGAAAATTAACCCTCCTCTTTGATAACTTTTAAGAAATACTTGGATGGAAGCAAAGAAGAGAAAGAACACTGAATTTTATTTAGGTAAACAAAATGGAAGTATAATTCTGATAGCAGCCTTCCACCTCCATTTGCCTGACTTTCTCTGATTAACATTCTAACTCAGCATATACGAATAGGTGACATTTGTGCTCCTGCAGTAATCATTGTCATCTAAAAGCTAAACCCTCTGCTTCCCCGCCTCTTCTTTCCAGGCTTGGTCACAAGGTTGGGGTTTTGAGATTAGAAGTAACGAGGCTCATTGCCAGCCTTCCCAAAACCAGATTCTGGAGGTAGAAGGAAACTCATCTCTGGCAACTCCCACTGAAATGTGAAGTGCTTGGCCTCAGGAGAGCTGCTTAAGGGACTCTCTTCAGTGCTGGAAGCTACTCTGGGATCTCCTGGACCACAAGAGCCAGCCCTGCGTTTCCTCACTTGGCTCTGCTGCAGCTTTTCCAGAGCTCCAATGAGAAGTTTCATGAGGTTTCCTTTAGACACAAGTAAAAACAACTGATATTAATTGGCTAACCAAAGAATTGCTTGGTTTCCTTACACATGTCACAGAGCATTTAGCCCCCCAGATGTTTCTCTCCATTTCCTTCTTTCAGTGAAGCACCGTAAGGACTCCAAACTTCCAAAAACGACCCTGCTGGAGTTTCAGCTGTATTACAGTAGAGAATATCTGAAGCTAAGTTACTGTGAGGTAAAATTCACCCTGTGCTTTTGACAGCTTTGATCTCAAACAGCAAACATCTTGCTACTTCTCCAAGCATACAAATAATAGGTGCTTGTATCACAGCAGCATCCAGGAGCCCCAAGCCAGTTTTGCCACTCATGTACGCACTGTTCAGAAGCCCATACCCGGTTCAGCATGTATGTCAATTCTTAACGTCTGGACAGCAAGAATTAACTTGCCAGCCAAGCAGCATATAAATGAGCTTGCTGGAACAACTCTGGGAAATATGGTTTTAGCCCCAGTGTGACAAAAGCTGGCGGAGAGGAAACACCCATCTCCAGCAATCTTCACTATCTCCAAATTGAGATTCCCAACAGCAAACACCAGGAAACATCACTTCACAGCAAGTCTCAACGCGAAGCAGAGACAGTTTTCATCTCATCTGTTTTGCCTCTTACTGGGTTTCAGGCTGTCAGACTTGGTGGCCCCACTGGCTCGGCAAGCACAATGTTCTCAACGCCTTGGATTGCAGAAGGTCTACAAGATTAACTTGAAAATATAAGGAAGAAAGAAAGGACCAAACACCAAACATTACAGCTCTTAAAGCTCACATCAGAACAGCTTCTACTGTTTGTTCCAGCAAGCTGACTGCTGGTGCTAATGGCACCTTGCTACACTGCAACAAAAAAGCAGATTCATACCATGGTACAACCATCATCTAAGTAAAAGACCTTTTTAATATCCAGGACAGAAGCGTAAGTAAAACTAAACAGCTACTAGTTTAAGGCACTTGCATTTTCACTCGGTACATCCAAACCCTTAAACCACTTCCCCACACCATTTAGGTGTTGTACATCCATTCTGTAGTACTTAGGGGTGCTCTTGATGAAGAGGTTATTGCAGAAGCCGGATCACAGGTGTGCAAGTGAAAACAAAATCCACACACTATCATTCCTAAATGCACTGATGTTTCTTGCTCACTTTCCACCTTCCACCACAACTACTAAACTGGACAAATTATGAGCAATAGCTACAGTTAGTGTTTTAAAATCAGAGAATACTAATCAGTTTTGGAGAAGAAAAGAATGTATTCCACTTACAAGACAACAGTATTAAAGCGACACAGCAAACTCAAACTCTGTTTTCCAGCATCTTAGTAAAATTTAAGCATGGCTCACGTCATCATTCTACCTTACCACGATCACTCACCCTTTCAAACTCAGGTACTGATCTGATTTTGTGCACCCAAAAAGAAGCTGAACACATGGAGGTCACTTTGAAGGTAACGGCTCTGATTTATTTCCAGGGAGACTACAACAGATACAAAGAGTGCAATAACACTATTTGATACAGCAAGTTCTCAGCCAAAAAAACCCACTATTTTTTAAACACAGTCATGACCATTAGCTGTGCATTTTTGCCAGCAACGAACAATAGCCTGCATGGCACACTTGTCAGTATCCGCACAGTGGAGGTGACCCACTGTTTCACAGCTGCTACAATGGCCCCACTGCTAGGAAAATGTTGCCCATGTAGCCCATCTTTCATTGGTTTGATGAGATGAAAGCCAGAAGGTACCAAATCCAAACTATACAGTGGATGTGGTAGGACAGTCCAGCCAAGATTGACAATGTTTTCTGGTCTGCAAACTGTTATGGGGCCTGGTGTTATCATGCTGCCGGAGAAAGACTGTCTTCTTCTCTGGAGTGACCAATACTGTGGCTTAGTCACCACGGCTAAGTAGCAGTCAGAGTTGATGGTCTGTGTTTCAAGAAATCCTACCCCAAAAGGCAGTGCACAGGACTCTACCCACTGAGGGTCGTGTCTTGAACTTCTTCTTCCAAGAGGAATTCACACATCACCACTCCACAGACTGCCATTTTGACGCCAGTTCATGGTACTTTCAGAGCTGCCCTCATATTAAGGTCTACATTTTGTTTGTACAATTCACCAGTTAAACCCAAATGAACTTGGATCAGTGCTACTGCAATGAGACAATCACGTGGTTTAGGAACGAGAGGTGCTCTTCTCAAAAAAAAAGCCCAAACAAACCAAAACAAACCACCACATGATGTTTACCCAGGTAAGACAATGGACTCAACTACTGAACAAGGATTTCCTCATATAAATATCCCATCAGCTGCAGACTCCTACCGGCAGCACAAAGCTGCAAGCGTCCTGCACGTACACTTTTTGCTAGTGACTCAACATAGCTGTCAATCAATAAAATTCACTTCAACCCTCAGAGACCATGAAAGACTTCCTTTGCTATTGATCACAACTCCTACCATACATTCTAATGAATAGGCCTGGAGAAAGTCCAAAGTTATGTCTGCTCTACATCCCTTCAGCTGTTTAACTTCTGACTGAGCAGTACAGATGCACACTAATGCACACATAGTCAGAGATCTATGATTCTTTACTTCTTTGAACTACGTATAATCCATTTTCCTTCTCTTTCATACATTTTGAAGGGTAGAAACAAAGAATTAATAGGATGTTTATTTCTACTTTCTTGCTACTTCAAATTCAACCTCAGTTCCTTGTGCTGTTTACAAACTCCTCCATTCCCCCTTCCTTCTAACTCTACCCACCAGATCTTCCTTCTATCCTCCAGTTGGTACACCTCTCCCTGTTGCCAAGCACAGTAGTCATCCCACTAGATGTTCATGAGGTGTTCCAGACCTAAAAGGAAACCTCACACACCTAAATCATGCTCTCTAGAGTCTATGGTCATGTAGCTATATTTCTCCGCTCGATCCAAATACTTCCATTGATCTGTTTTAACTCTCAGAGCCATTTCCCTATGACCATATTGCTCAATATTAAGTCAATATTGTAGGCTGCTCCCCTCCCATGGTCTCTCAATTTGCTTCATGTTCAATACATTCAAACAGGCACTATTCCATGGAAATACTACACCGCTGCATGTAGCTCCTGCCAAGTGCAATAGGTTACGACTAGCAGCTGTCACCGCTGCTTAGAGGACATGAGTGACCATGGGCCATGGAAGTCTATCAGAACCACACCAGTGATTTTCACTCACTGCTTAATTGAGAAGGTCAAAGGATCTGAATACTCCACGAAAAAAATGCCTTGATAGAAAGCTCAAGAAAAGTCATCTGCTAAGATGTGATGCAGTCCATCACATTACACTAAGGAACAAAACTCCTGGCTACTTAGATACTGTTAATGACCTGTGAAAGGAGAAGGTCTGGAAGTCCTCAGGTGCTGTAAGCCTTCAGTGCGAACAACACATGATTGAGATCATAATGCTGTCAGCAGCAGAAGTCACAGCTCTAGATGACAGCTTTCTAATTATTCCCCTGCACACAGGATGGGAAATTTTGTGGAACTTCACTGACAGGAAGAAGCTGATCAAATCAATAGCTGGTTAAGCGTCCGCAGCCACATCACGATTGTACTATTCATACCTAGATAGGTAATCTGAATGAGTAAAATGGATTCCCTGCACAATTTTGTGAAAGGTTAATTTCAGTAAAAGCTAATAATTATGAGCAAGTACAGGGGACAAAATACAATTATGTTTTTTTTCTGAACTGTGTTACTGGGCAGTATCTTTCCTTAATCAGGGAAATGAATGAACATTACCTACTGGGAGACAGCAGAAGATAGACATAAATCTGCAACAGAATAAGAAAAACTCAAAGTAAGGAGTCTAAAATAGAGTACTTAAAACATTTTTTTCAGTACTAAGGCAAAAGGAAACCCCTGTATTTCAAAAATAGCTCAAATCCAACACCAAACAAAAACCCACGTGCCAATCATCCCCACAGAACATAGAAGCATTCAATAAATTTGCATACTGGTTTTGGCACAGGAAATGTCATCTGACCTCTTGACTGAAACTGAATACCATAAGAAAAGAACAGCCATCAGACATTATGTAAGATCAGAAGAACCTCACAATTTGAGTCCAAGGACTTTAGAAGAGCTAGCTGAGAAACGGTGCTGATTTTTGAAAGCAATCAGAATACAGGAGAATCAAAGACAAATGGGATGACACAGGTAATTACGATCTTTGATGATAATTCCAGATCAAGTGTCATATCAGCTATTCTGGTAGTACAGAAGCAGGAATATGGCTTGTGGAGACTAGATCGTTGGGCTCCACAGTTTTGCCCAGACGGCAGGTTCATTTGGAAAAGAGAGAAAAAAGAACGTTGATGCAAATGCACTCACATAGAGTTTGTTAATTACTGTCTCCTACATTAACAAAGAAACAAGCATACATAAAGAAGTATGATTATTAATCAAATTACAATTAGGCCGTAAGTTTCAACATAACTAAGATCTAAGAAGAGCTATGTAGAGGTCCGAAAGGCACTAACTGTTGGTCTTCTTGCCACTTCTGCCACCAGCCTGAAAGAAAAGCAACACAAAACTCAGAGCTGTGCAGAGAGATCAATGAAGATGCAGCTGCCTTCCCTGCAAAACCCAGGCATAAAAGGGCTGTAGGAACCAAGACAACGGGCCACGTTGTCAAACCCAAAGAGTGCAGGCATCAACTTGGACCTGGAAAAGCACCCCAGCAAGCAATGAGCATAAAGCAAAACCTAAGCTGAACACACCTACTGAGACATGAAGCAATCCTTAAGATGGAAACACAAAAGAAACATCAGCCAGGAAACAATCAAGAAAAATAAATTTCTCTTCCCTCTTTGGCATCTATGCAAAAGTTACTGTGTTCATTTCTGGTGACTAGAATTCCTAAGTGACAATTCAAAACACTAGAGGTTCAGAAAGACATCACAGACATTATAAGAAAAGGTAAGAAAGACGTATTCCTTTGAACGAGACTTTAAAAGATCAACCAATTTTAGACTAAGAGAGAAAACTGAATGAGCACTATACCTAAAATACATACTTAAGGAATAGAAATTTCAGTGAGGACCCTAATCTATAGGTGAAGATATCACACACAAAGATTAGAAACAGAAATTGCAAGAGTCTGGGACAGAACTGGAGCAAAGTCAACCGTCAGAGATGTGAACTTTCTAAAGACTCTGAAAGCTAGCATGATTTTTGTGGGACGCTATTTTATTTCAGACTGGAATCTTTCCTAAAGCTTACCATGTAGCTGAGCAACAACTACCAGGCTTGAAATAAGAAAGCCTGCACAGGACAATCACGATGATCTCTCTGGGTCTTCAGAACGCCACAGACATTCAATACTTACATTGTATTATGCAGACCACATAGTTCTCCATGGCCCTCATGGAACAGTGTCATTGCTCAGTAATGAATATGCTGCTTTCCATAGTAATCAAAATCCACATTCAGTTTAAAAATCTGAACATCTATCAACAAATGATAATAAATAAAAGACAGTGATAAACGACAAAAAGCTGAAACAGTCCTTCTTTTGCCTGTATTGATAATAGCCAGACTACAGCTTCAATCAATTGCGTCAGCTCAATTTTAGCTGCAACTGCCAAGCCACTAAAAGATCACTCAGGTTTTTAAGGCACTCCATTGTGAATTCAGAGTTGCCTTTGTTTCCATCTGGACACACAGGAACAAAGGAAATATATATATTGGAAA
>PPHD01021443.1:798-13251 GCA_002909625.1 Bambusicola thoracicus | reverse complement strand
TTTGTGCTGAGGCAGAGGAAGCTGAGGAAGATTCTCACTGAAGTTAAGTCTGTGCAAAAGGATGTGGCCTTTGTCCTTCCTGAATCAGATTTAGTGCCATCTCCAGATATATACTTCTATCTTTTGCCAGATCATGAAGAGGAAAAAGATGGAAAATAAGATTTGCTTGATAACTTTCTTCTGCATGATAATTCCTTCCAGAACTGTAAGCTTCAGCACAGGTACTTCAATTTTCTGCCACCACCAGCCAGCCTAGGAAATGTCTGAAGAAATGATACTGATGAAGGTGTCTACTTGTCAGTACTTTAGTGTTAACACTCCCCACCAGTTTCTTGCTGTTATGCATGGGTGGCTTTCTCTTCTTATTTCCTCTTTCACATAGGATCACGTATATATTCTTCCTACAGTGGTGACAGAAAATGGATAGGTAATTCATTTGTCACGAAGTACCAGTCAGTAACTGGGGGCCATTGATGTGGAAAAACCTCTGTCGCTATTCACGACAGACTTTCAGATTTAGCATTTACCTATATGCAAACTGTAATGCAGTAAATTTCCAGGAACTACTGGCTGCTGTAATTATTTCTAGCTGGTGTGAATCTCAACAACAACAACTGTGGAGGATGTAAGCATGCACATACAACTTCAGATGTTCTAGAAGGAAGCAATGTACAAGAACAGTTGTGTATTATCAACACTAACAAAAGGAGGATGATAGTTGAACTCACTACATTTCTATCTCTCAGCCTGTGAATAATCCACAACATCATCTCCCTCCCAGGAGCTGCTGTTCAGTGAGGCAGGAGTGCACAAGAGCTCTGCAGTATTTCAGAATTACTGAAAACAATGTTGACTTGTTTTATGCTGTCAGCGGAGACTGTGCCACTTGGTTTATTCCCCAGGTGACCCATAGAGCTCATTTCAATAAATAGCCTTTTAAGTTCTCCAATCAAAGGACCTACCATTATTTCATTCTTGGTACTGCAGTATAATATAAGTTGATGGAGGCTCTGGACCTCATCCTAATTAGCCTGCAAGAACTTCAGGACACCTGTACACTTAATGGTGAAAAGAAGACAATTACCTCTTGATGACCTGGTAGAGAAATTTCTTGCGCTCTCCTTCCTACAAGTGTACTATCCGGAATAGAGGCTCCAAGCTGAACTGGCTCCCACCTACCTTTGCAGAAGAAGAATGTCTGGGGAACTTCTTTCATTTCAGCTCTAACTCTGGGTGTTGTTTTCCTGGGAGGGGCTCAGGTCTCAGAGTAGATTAGAAGGGGTAGAGGGTTGCGATAATTCATCTTCTGATTTATTATTATATCTGTCCATGATATTGCTGTTGCTATGCTTTATATCTAATTTCTGTAATAAATGATAGTGAGTTAACACATTCATCTATTTGTTCATCCTTCTCAATAACATCTGCTTTTAAAGAAAAACCACAATGTTCAGGACTGTTCTGTGAAATCAACATAGCCACAAGCTATTAGACAACAATAAGTAAAAAGCCATTTGACTGCTTCAGTACCTTAATATAAAGTTGTCTCACAGGATTTTGAGAAGAGTTGGAAGAATTGGGAAGTATTAATGGACATTCAAGTTTGGATAAAATATGAAGCTAAGGTGGGAAAGGAAGAGAAGCCAAAAATTTTGCGAAGTGAAACGCTGCTTTCCTCCAAGTCTTTTTGAAGGTATAAGAGATCCCATGGTTAACTGGTGTACATCTACGAGAGAGACCATGTCATCAGTTATTTCCTTAAACAGACATTTCCTCCAATTAAAAAAAAAAAAAGTGATATCAGCAATTCTGTCCTTAATTAGTCTTAATTTTCATACAGTTTTGAATGCATCTTAAAATAACAGGCAACCAATGATTAGCGGTTTCTTGTTCAGAGAACTTCCCAAAGCAAGGCTGCTGCCAACAGAATAAAAGATATCTACAGGTGAACAGCATGAGCAATTAAACTTCAAGTTCTTGCTGCTACACTCAATGTCCTCTGACCAAGGGGAAAAACAAGAAATTTTACCAGTGCAAGTTGTTGTTCAGGTGATGCAGCTCACAGCTGGGAGGTGACTGCTTCCAACTTGAGAATGCTGATATGTCAAAAGGTATAACTTCTACAGTCTCCAGTTTTCTTGTCTTGTCCCTATCATGACACTTCTTATCTCCCTTCCAGAATTATAAGCCAGATCATATTGTATGATTAAAAAAAAAGTTAATGTTATATAGCTTACATAAATTAATATAAGGCAAACTAAATCAAAATAGATAGCTAATGTGTCTGATAGAAATGCCTGAAATTGAAGGAGGCCCTCTTGAAAGTTCTGGGTGTTGAATACACACAGGTGTACAGTTACAGTGATGCTTCTAATAAGAATTACTTTTACAGGAAAAGCACAACTGATCATAAATCTCAGTCAGTATACTGATTAAAACTACAGTGAGATTAAAATTACAGATCCAAAATGAACAATACATCAGTGGATCGGGTCACTGAAAAGAAACCAGCTTGTCACAATTTCAGCGCTACCTATGTGTCTATCACTTCTGTTCACAACTACTAGCATGCTTCTTTGTGTTGCATTACACCTGACAGAACCTTCTTCAGCTTCACCCTGGAGACATACTAGTGCTTAGTGTGATAAAAGGGCTTTTTCCAAAAGGCTGACTATTCTCCTCCAAGGAGATGTTGTTAATAAGATTAGATGTGGTTTTCAGCATTCCACCAAAGGTACAACAGTTCAGACATTGCTGGAGTTCAGAGAAGAACCTGAAGCCAGGTAAGCATATTCCAGTTTGTAACTATGATTTAGCAGAGGTACGGGGAAAGCTTTTATACGCATAAACCGATGACTAATATCCCACCTCACCGACTGTGTTGTCCCCCCCTACTTTTTCCCAGACTCCTCCACATTCACCTGATTTGCATGTGTGGACTCCTGCTGAGTTCCCACAGCTGGGGGCCAGCAAGCAGGTGCTACAGATGCTGGCTTACTCAGGCACAACTTGCCAGGTGCAAGTTGTTGGATGTATGGCAACGGTTCTCTTTGTGTAAGAGCACCTGCTCCACAAGTGAAATATTCATAAAAGGCGAGTTGTGATTATTAAATGAAGGAAGTTTTGAAAGCATGTTATTTTCCCCCTGGAAATAGGCTCACCTTCCACTCAGGTTTATCAGGCAAGGGAGAAAGATAATTTGGAGCTCATCAACACTATCAAGTCTCAGAGCCTCTGTTAATTATAAATCAGGAGATCCAGGAAACCATGCTATGTTAGGATTGTCTTTCTCTGTTTACTTCCAGAGAACTGTGAAGACTTGTCACCAGTTGTCCCTACATGATAAGGGACCCCCTTGGAGAGCCGCTGCTAGCTTTTGATAAGCATGAAAAAGTAAAATAACAAAGCTGGAAGGAAATCCACTTGACATCTGGCCATTAAAAACATTGATTCTGGGTCCATCCTATTCCAGAAAGACAGCAGTATGTAAGAAGGGAATTTTTTTTTCCTGCATTAATTCATTAGATCCCTATCTGAAATGCTGAGATTAACGTTTTTGCTTTTCTGTTTGTTTAGAATTTGTTTGCCTTGCTGCAAAGCAAGTACTACTACAGGTAGAGCCCTTTAGGTTTTCTATTTTTAAACAAAGGGTCATAACAATGCTTTTATTTGTAGTAGGGTTCTTGATGTACCAAGCCAGTCACCCATTTAGCTGTATATCCCATCAGAATTCAGATTTACTCCGTGAGTTCCTGCTGCTCTTGTTTACGCAGCATGTGATGCTCAGGAGTTACCCTGTCTCGCTGCCGGCAGCTGACTGCGTGCTACAAGTTAGGCATTTAATGCAGCTTCTGCCAAAGGTTTTCATTCCTCTCAGCTTTTTCATTTTTAACTTGTATCCAAAACAGATTTTGCCTCCATGTTCTGCAAACTGCAGATTTAGGAGTTTATGAGAATGTTTTGTCTTTCTAAAGTTGTACAAATACAACTAAATAGCAATGAAATAGCTATTTAAGCTACTTATTTGTATGTAGGTTGTTCTATATATTCTTTACATGAAGTCTCGCAGTCTTAGAAAATACCTTACACTGCAGTTCCAGATTGCTTTTCTGGACACCAGGTATACTACACTTTACCATTTCTAAAAAGACTTTTGTTGGAATTTCTGCAGGTGGTGAAATCAGCTTTCAGTGTTTTTCCAGTGTATGTGTAATTGTTAATTCTCTTGAATCCCTTGTAATTTGTTGTTGTTGTTGTTGTTGTTAAATGTGTAATGGTTAACTCCCTTGAATCTTTCTGCAAAGTAACCTCCTAGAAGTTGTAGAAAGTGAGCCTGAAATCGATCCTGGGAGTTCATCTGTGCCATAATGTGTTAGCTCTCCTTTGCTAGCTCATGGCACCAATGTCCCCGGCTAAGTTCCTGATTTTATCTCCTGGCTCTGCCACCTATTGCTGCCTGCAGCTGACTGACAAAGCTGTTCTTCAGCAGCTCATCAAGCCCCTTTTCTCAGGCTTAGCACCCTGGCTATGTGTTACAGATGTATATATATTTTTTTCATTTTCCCTGCTCCAACTGAATTATCTGCAGTTCCAACCAGTCTCCATCTCTCCTGAAGCAAGATGCCCTAAGCTGTGTCCAGTCCTGTGAATTTAGGAGCGTTGCACGGATTGAAAGAGTGAACTCAGGTTTGTCCCAGATTACATTCCTATTTGTACTGTGAATTTCTTATCATTGTTACACCTTTCATGTTAATAAGACTGAACCATGGTCCTAGGTCACAGGACATGAGACCTGGATTCTAATCCAAACTTGAACCTGGAGCTGTACAAACTTCAACTGCATATGGCTAGGCTTTTGGAGACGTATATATTCGTTTTGGCACAGCCTTGGAAATTTAACAGACCTAAATGCCCGCAGGTCTTTGAAGCTGGTAACCGATTATTATGGGGCCATCTGGTGGTGAAGCGTGTGCCAGGCAAGAGTGAAATACTCGGAAAAAAAGAGTTTACGCGCTGTCTTGTTTGTTTCAGTCCTTTCATTTTAACCTGAAGTCTTGTATCTCAAGCGTCTCATGCCTACTCTTTCTCCCCTGCTTCTCTCCCTCTCCCTCTGATTACCCCCCTTCTTTTACTGGAATAAGAATTCAGTTTCAAACAAGTTGTTCTCTCAGCCCAGTACTTTTGTCATCTGTTTGCTACAAACATTCCTCTCTAATGGATCTGAGGACTGCCCGAATTTCTCTCCTTCCTTGCAACTTGTTAGGAAAATATGGCATTATGAATTCAACTTTTCAGCTCCCTCATTTAGCTTTAACATTATGATTCAGTGTTTTTCAATTCCCTATGTTTGCAAATGCATTTTGTTCTGTGTGCTTTATCTCTACTATTGGTTCACAAAGAAATTTATCCATTCACTCTCGTGGAATATATTTTATGACCTTCATATGATCTTCATATGATCATCTGGAAAATAAAGTGTTATATAGTTATGTGTGAAGGTGCAACCTGCCATTAGGCATTCTCTCTGTAAAGTGCAGCTCAATATGCTTATTATTCATCTCGGCCAAAATTCATCTGTTGTATTTGCATGATAAAAGCTGCAGATAACATTGTTTTTCAGCAATCCATAAATATGTGTACCAGAGATAGAAGGTTTTTATGAAAACGGTCAAAAGCTACCTGTGAGGGAAGTGCAGTTCTTAACACGAAAGCCAATACCCACAAACAAAACTCCAGAAACTTCATTTCAGTTTTCTTATATCTTTTCAGGCCAGCATTTTCAGTTCTGAAGGTGCTTTTGTCCTCGTGAGGCAAATTCTCAAGCCTATTGGTAAGTACTTCAATAGCATTTTAAGTGAAACTAACTTCATTATTCCTCTAACAGATGTACAGAAGAAAAATAATTAGATTTTAGTTAGTAAACATGGTAACTAATTAATAGTCACTCTTCCCAACCAAAAATAGATAGATAAACATATAGATAGATAGATAGAGCTAAAACCAAAGACTGAGCTTCAGGTTGACAGCTGTCCCACTGGGGAAGTAAAGAACTTCTTGTGATTTTTTTCTTTGCTTTCTATATGGTCACCAAGCAGCTTTGCAAAATGATACTTATGTAAGGTAAATACACTGAATATAGGAAGAAAATATCCCTGACATTTTCTGTTTGTTTGTTTGTTTTTCATCATGTTGACAGGTGTTTTTTCTGTCAGAAAAAAAAAAAAGTATATATTTTTTCCTTGTTACTTCTGCAGGAGTATTTGATTACAGCACACAGATGTGGCACTGCTAATGTTTACATCAGGGTTCTGGGTAGTTTATTGTCGCGTACAGGATTCAAGAAACCTATCACAGAGCTAGTGTATGAAATCTCAGAATTTATCCAGTAGGCTGAAGGAGAAGACAGACAAACTTGAATTCTGATTTGAGAAACAAACAAGCAAACAAAAAAGACCACAAGCCTAACAAAATATGGTCTTGATCCTAGGAAAGGCAGACTTCCTAATGGTTTGCTTCAGGAGAAATGGAGAGTTAACATTTCTTCAAAGCAGAAATCAGAAATTATTTTCCACTCACAGTACTTTTCTTTCCAACTGATAGGAAAAGCGATTAAAATATCATGCATATTATCACAGAAAAAGCTTGGAAAAAATCAACTCTTAAGCAAACTTTTTGTATGTTACTGTATCTACTTTACATAGTGACTTGTTCTTGCAACCTTTAGTGCAGTTTGCTGGTTTCACAGCACCAATAGGTTCTCATTTCCAGCATCATTAAGGTTACAGTGCTGTCATTGCTGGACTTTTTAAGCGTCTTCTCAGACACTTTTCAGAGGCAGTATTGATAGAGGTAGCTTTTTGGACTCGAAGGTGGAACAGAATAGGAGATACCTGTTCCAGAGAAAGCGGTAACTAACGTAACCCTGTCGAAGCACCAAGCCTGCCCCGCTCTGAGCACGGCTCCCCGCAGGACAGAGTTGGGCCTCGCTCTGGTTGTGACGCTGTCCGCGGTGCTGAAACGGCCCCGCCGCGTGGTGGCCGCGTTCCCGCTGCGCTGCTGCCGTGAGCCGAGTTGCTCAGCTGGGAGAGTGCACGCGCCGACTGGCATGTGGGAAATAGGCAGAACAAAAGTCAACGTTGTTATAAGCAGATTGGCACTATTTTCAGTTAGGTCATTTGAATTGAATTGAACACATTCAATTAGGTCAATTAGGTTAGTTAAAGCACATATAAAAAACTCTAACAAACCCTCTATTCTGAGTAATTTTGCACAAGAGCAAAATAGACCCTCAACATAATTAAAAAACCTGCTTGTTCATTGCTTAATAATTATTTCTACCTGTTTTTTCCTTAAAATGAACTCATTAACACCTTAGAGTGCGGCTATGACATTACAGGATGTATTTGATTTCTAAAGCAAAATTTGTCAAATAAACTGGCAAAGCAAACTGTGTGGGCAAATAAGTATTTGTTAAGAAACAATTAATGCAGCTATTAAATCGATTCAGTAAAATGTTTTTAAGATTTCTCCAGTATTTTCCCACTCCAAAGGTAAATAAAAGCCCATGACTGTTGGGATATAAATTTCTGGCCATAGTTGTGCAATAACATCCATCATTATGAAGACGATTTCAGCTCAGCTACCATGTCACATTCACTGTAGATATTCACGACAGACTTTCAGATTTAATATTTACCTATGTAACATATACACTTCATTCTTTCTCTGGAAAACATTAGATTCTGCTTTTATCCTTGTTTAAATCTAAACTAGTGATGATATTTCATTGCTCTCTGTAATCAGCAAAAGATTATCATTTATACTTTCCAATGTGTTAAATCTGGGTTAGCCTATTGCTGAGATGTCTTTTAATCTCATCTGATAGGAAATAGACATGATTTGCTCTTTAAATACTTCCCTGGAGTACATGGTGAACAGGTAAAATTAAACTTCTAGAAATTATGGTGTGTGTGTGCATACAGAAAGAGACACATCCTGCTCTTCTTTACACTATTATAAATAGAGAGTAAATGCACAGAATTTAATGTAATTGTTACTGTAAGAATAGGCAAAAGTGCCCATGTTCTGAGAGGGTTATAGGTGGTTAGTCAAAAATAGCAGTTGTGCTTACGTAGATCATAAAGCTCATTAGTGGTTTCACTGAAGGACTTATCTTTAAATCAAGTCTTCATACTGAATTCTCAGCTGATAGGGAACTATTGGGAATACAGTTGTCTTTAATCTCAAACCTCAGAAAAAATCTATAATAATCTTGAATATAAAACAGCAACACTTCCTCTTGTTTTGTCATGAGTTTCATGTGGATTTTTTGATAAAAGTCCTGGAAATCAGATCTTTTACTTAAGCTGACAACAGGCAAAACACAAGCAGAAACCACGTGAGCATCTCCGATGCCCTTCTATCAGTCTGCAGCCACTCTGGGGTAAAGCACCCATCAAGCTAACAGTGAATGCTGCTGCTTTCAGCATGTGTTTGCTATCATGCAACAGTGCACCTGGAGCCTCTTCTCCTCCCTCAGCTTATTCTATTGCCTGGATGTGTTGGCCATGAAGCCAGCAGCAAGAGTGCTGGGAATGGGAAGAAAAGGCCTTTCTCTTCCCCTTCCTTAACACAGAACAGTAACAGTCCAGAGTATGATATAGGGCAGATATGGGAGGAAAGTTTTTTCGCTTCCTCTCTCTCCGCCTGCAGTGGAGCTGTGACCTCCTATAGCACTTCTCTGTAGAGCAACCTTGTGCTCTACGCATCAGCAAGCCACTGTGGGGCACTTTGGTAGCAGGTTGCTGCAGGCACTCCTTCCTACTCCCTGGCCTTATGGCTTTTCTCACCATCGTGGTTTTCACCTTATTTATCTCGAATCCCATTTTCTCAGGGGCACTGGTGTCTGGATATGCTTGATGTGTTTTGCCTCTCCCACCGGCTCCTGCTCTTATAACCCACTGTACAAGCCAGCTGAACAGTTCTACCCACCTTTGTTCAGAAATATGATTTAAGGATGTAATTTGAATTTTAGCCACCAGAGGTCCTCCACAGTGTACTGCTTCCATGCAGTTTCCTCTGATCCTTACTGGGATCAATACTGCCGCGCTCACTTCCATCCAAAAATCTACAACTCCCTCCTAGCTGAGGATCTGCTCAAATCCCCTGCCAAGTCATCTCTCACATCCTTGGGCTCCATATCTGAGATTACTGTGTTATGCTGCTTAAACCCAACAGCATCTTCCCCATGTTTCCCCATCAGGTTTGGACTCCCCTTTCAGGTGTAATTCTTTGGGGTGCTCACAGCTGAGCTGACAGCAGGGCTGGGCAGCGCAAAAGTGATTTCTGCTCGTGCTGTGCTGTCTCTCAGACTCTGGGCCAGAGGGCCAGGGTGAAGGAAAGCTGGAAAACTGCTTGTGTCATTTCACACGTACATCTTTAACAATCCACAATAGGGTTTTAAAAATTGGTGTCTGAGTTACAGCTATACTGCTTCTGGGGCAAAAGTAGATTCATAAATCCTTTTCCACAGGGCATACACTGAGCTGACATTCATTAAGCAGAGTCTACATCAAAAATTCTCTAACTTTTGCAGAGGAAGGCTTGACGAGGAATTTGGCAAACAGCCCACAAAATTTTAATCTGTAAAATAAATAGCTGTCACTCAGCACAGTGCTTTCTTTCATCTCACATAACCTGGGCTCAGAGTCCCAGCCTCCTCCTGCCGATGAAGCACCCTGCAGACCCTGGCTGCTGCCCCGACGTCGCCAAGCCTGGGCTGCACCAGCAGTTCTTTTCCGCTTCCCAAAGCAATGGTGATCAGAGCTTCAGCCACTGGGGGGAACATTAGGCTTTGCTGTGAATGGCCCGTGTGCCAGGCAGGATCTCCATTACACCAGACAAGCTTTCAGGGTCAGATACCTGTCTTCTTGTCCTTAAGAAGGACCTTCCCGTATGAAAGCTGACCCATCTTTTTTTTTTTTTTTTTTTTTTTAAATCTTTTTTATTTTGTTTTATTGTGTTTGTTTCCCATATTACACCAGTTGGTCCTGAAAGAGATACTGTAACTTGATATAAACATTATCTCACTTGTATCTGTTGCATCCAAAAGCAATATGTGAATCACAACTTCCAACTACTTTTGAGGTCTTCTTAGGCCCACACTAAATTGAAAGATGCGGTGTTTTCCAGCTGTTGAGCTCCAAGCAATTGGTAAGGTCTCATGTGGGCAGTATTTTATTGAGCAGGCCAAACTAAACCCAAGGCTCCCCTCTAGCTCACATTTAAACTCTTTTCTATGTGAAACCCTTCAAATCTTCTACAAGTGTTCATAGCATCTTTTGTTGCTTCTGTATTGTCAAGGCTTAGGCATCCTATGGAAATGCAAACTAAAAGGAATAAGTAATATGTTAATGAAAACAATGTTTAGAAAGAGGTTTCATGAAAATGAAACAGTTTTCTCTTGTGCCAGTATAAGTAAAGGCAGAAAGTTGTTTTTGTAGCAGGAGTACGTGAAACTTGAAACCACAGCAGTAAGAATACCAATATGAATCAGAATGACTGAGATAGACAAACGTATTGCCCTGGAGATGGGAATGTGAGCGGGTGGTTAGAGAAGCAAGCAACAGATCAAATGCCCTTTTCCGCCCCTGACTCACTATGTGTCTGCAGCCAACTCATTTGCCCTCTGTATGTCAGTTCACACATCTGCAAAAGAGGGACACCTATTTTATATTTTGCCAGATTTAGCTCTTGCCAAGCACCACTAATGAACGCTCACAGCCCTTTGTTGTCAGGAGCACAGCATTTCACATGTGGAAAATACAATTTCTCACCACTTCACCCATCAGGACACAGCCACTTTTCCTAAAACTTGTACAGCTGTGAGTTAATGCAGCAACACCTGACAGACCAAAGAGTCTTTCATTCTCCTGCTAGTGCTGAACGTCTTCGAATTAAATCTCACCTAAACCTCAGAGATCATCAGCTCTCTAATGCTGCCACGTTACAAAAGCAGCTAACCAACCTGACCTAATCCTATCTAACCAATTGCTACTAACTGATATGTCATTTTCCTATTTTTATGCATAGAATCATTGAGTTGGGCTCTTAAAGGCCATTTAGTCCAACTCCCCTGCAATGGACAGGGAAACCTACAGCCAGATCGGGGTGCTCATAGCCTGGTCCAATATATTGGTTGATTAAAATTAAATGCGTTGCAAGTGTTTCATGTTTATTAGTTGAAAATAAGTCCTTTAAAAGTGTGTTTTATAACTGTATAGTTGACTCATCTTGGCCCTGTGTGGGGTGAGTTGATGGTCTCATTACAGTCACAAGAGGCAAGGTTTCCTAAATAGGAATCCACCTGAATCCAGTTCCCTGATCATTAGATCTCACATAATCCTGTATCTGCAGAATCAGCAGTGAGCAGTGGCACAGAGATGCTGAATGCTGAGCTGCCCTTCTGCCTGCAGGAGGGCTATCTCCCTTCTCACCTCTGCCCTCTACCCACACTTACTTTCTGTCCTGCTTGCCTATGGGCAGCAGCTGTCATGGCTACAAAAACGAGCTCAGCGCATCCAACTTGTGCAAGTGGAATCTTTCACACCCATTTTAAACTGGCTGCCTTGCTTTTTGTGATATCTATAGATTCATCACTGTGACTCTTCTCATAAAGCCATCAGCTATAAAACTGTGCTTTCAGATATGCCTTTCAGTATGTGGGGGCCTAGCCGTATTTTAAGACCACTATAATATCTGAAGTGACTTACACAGTTTGTAATAAAAGCGGTGACTGCATTTTCTTCCAGAGAGAACTCCGACCTGCTCATGTCCGTTCCTTGCAGGACACCTGCCCCACACGTGCTGGGAAAACACTGTGCTGCCAACCATTCTCCCCGCAAGTTTCTGGTAAGCATATGTAATTTTGGGGCAACTGCTGCCCTGCCCAAGCTACTGCACCAGATCCAAAGACACTGAGCTTGTGGGTCTCCCCCAGCCACAAGTGACGGTCCTTCTGCTCCACCCAAGGAGCTCCTGCCTGAACGCCAGGCAAGAGACAGCAGATGGGAGAGACAGATGGAAGGGTGCAGGGAAACAGTGAGATAAATGAGCAAAAACTGAGCTGAAGTCTTTAGCAGTTGGTTCCCAAATTGTTAATTTTACTAATCGTCTCAGCTGATGTAACCCTGAGGCAGGACGGCTCTCCTCTCCCGAAGGCCCCAGAGCCTGCAGTCACAGCACGCCGCGCTTCAGGCAGGGGGAGTTCAGCGGGCAAGCGGCGGCAAGGAGGGGAGGTATCTGGAGAGACTCGTTTAGAGCGGGGCACGCCAGCACCCCGGGGCTTGGGAGAGCCTCATTAGCACGGCTCGGTAGCAAAGCGCTGACACGGACACGCAGTTCAGGTTTTTTACGAGCACGGCGCTGCCCGGCAGCTACCGCTCGTGGCAGCTG
>PPHD01021442.1:0-13251 GCA_002909625.1 Bambusicola thoracicus | reverse complement strand
TCCTTTTTTCCTTTTTTCCTTTTTTCCTTTTTTTTCTTTTTTTTTTGCTGGGAGCAACATCTTTGCTAGGCAACGCTGTCTGTGTAGCTATAGCAGCAATTTATTTGGTGCATGACCCAGTGACGACGTAGGGGAATTTTGCCCGATGCGATGGAGAATATGAGAAGTTGACAACTTTCCCAACAGTGGCTCAACAGCGGGTGAGAATAATCTCTGAAGGCTCCAACTTGTGTCACTTTGACAAGTGCCCTTTCCCCTTGTTTTTAGCACGCTTCAGTCTGCTCACAATTAATTTTTTTACATTTTGTTTAGTATTGCTCACATTCGAATTGTTTGCGTTTTGCTTAGTATGTTTATGCTTGAATCGTTTCCATTTTACTCAGAAACAAATTGTCTCACTAAAGTTCACTGCTACAATACAGTCGCTGTAAGTTGGCATTCCATTCATTGTTGCTTTGTTGTCCAGTATCCAAAGAACCCTGTTGTCGTGTGACATTTTTGGTGTAGTCAGTGGGGTACCGGGCACAAAATGACTGACAGTAAATGGAATGCCTTGGAGGAGGAGATGCCTAGAGAGGGTTGGGACAGACTGGCCTGTATTTAGGATAGGATCTGATCAAACTGCTCTAACCTGGCTAATGTTGGGGAGCAATCTGCAGGCAGCTGTCAATGCCAGCAAAAGAAATGAGGCAAAGGAAAGAAATCAAACTTCTGTGTTGCTGTTGAAGGGCATCTGAAAATCACAGAGATTATTTAAAAAGAATAATTGAACAATTGGAATCTGATTTGCAGATTTAAGGTGGCGAAGTCAGAACAGGGAAAGTGACGTGAAGAATCCCATGACCACTACAGAACTTTGGGGAGACAAGATTGAAAATTATGTTACTGAAAATCATCGTAAGAGGGCCAAACAACCCTAATCCTCCATTTTAGTGGCAGATGATGTTGATCTGGGAGACTGGGATGTGAATGTTTGGTTGTCCAGTGGCAATGAGGAGGTTATCTAATGGCCCTTCTGGAAAGGTGAATGTCCTTCCTATAGCAAAGATTATTGGACAGTTTGGTCTTGGTAATGTAACAGGAAATGAAAGAGATAAGGAATTTTACTTCCACAGAAATAATGAACGTCTCTCAACAATTTAAGAACCCATTGGATGTTTCTATCATTAAGTGGTTGTCTGACACTTGACACGAGGGAGCAAGAACGCTCACCATCACTGATTCAGAAGTAGGAACTATGTTATGAGCATTTAGGCAGGCATTCAGATTTATAAAGGGTTTATATCCACAGGGAGAACTTTGCCCCATTGAGTTACCACCGTATAATAATGCTTCTAACGGTGAATTCTCACTTGTTCCCTCTTCTGACACTTGTAGTATTCAGGATCCTAGTACCTTCTATTGCCTGTGTTTCTATATTTGGTCTATGAACTATGCTATATCTAGTATCTCACTGTACTTTAACTATGAAAACTACTGTTCCATTAATCATTTGTACTTCCTGCTTTGCAGCAGAAGAATGCAAGTGCGTGAAAACTACCATTCTATGGTAGTAGGGATGGAGACAATTTTGCAAGGCATCTCAGACCTTTCTGCTCTCTTAACATCATGCAAACATAGGCAGTCCTTAGTCTGGATTACTCACTTGACCAGTCTTATTGATCCTGGGCTCCATTTTCAATGTGGCAGCAACACATGTAAGAGCTTACCTTGCCAGCGTGGGAGGCAGATGCTCAATAGGTATGCAAATCCAGAGAAGCAGCTTTCTTTATATCCTTTGTTTGCAGAGACCTGCATGGTGCCTGGGCATGGATATGAGGAGGATTTAGCATTGGTAGTAAGAGGAGACACGATAAAGGGAATCCTCAACATGTCTTTCTTTCCCTCTGCCCTTGTTATCAACCATAGGATAAGTGCAAGCACTTCAGGTTACTTTCATTTGCCGACTGTGATGTTTGACAGCAACTGGGAATAGTTTCTCTCATATGGACTGTTTGTTTTGCTTGTCTAACAGGAAATAGGCGAGCGCCTGACTTCTAACAGAAAGGAGTTAGTTTACCCAGCAATTATGTGTCTCCTAACTACTGCTTGGGTATTTAAAGAGATTATTTGGTGTTGAGGAAGACAGGTATGTATATATGTGATGCTTACTTCCCCATCCCTCGCTTCTGTACTGCCCCTGCTTTGAGTTTTGCTCCATGCCACAGGTGGGCCTCCTGTCCTTTGTTTCAGATATGCTTCAGATATGGGGCAGATGAGGCCTCAGATGTGTGGGTACGATGCTGTGGGGACCCAAGGCTGCTGCAGAACCTAGAAGAGCTGGAAAAAAAGCCATACTCAGGGCTGGGAGCTCGCAAATAGCCTGTCCAGGTAAGGCCTGCTCTAAACGGTGCTGTTTTTCAAGTATTTGCCAATGTCCAGAGTGTATTTCAATGAGAATGAGACCAAATTTCTGGAGATGCTTTTGCACCACTAATCCAGAGGGCAGGGATTTGTGTCTGCACGAGGTGGCATTTTTTGTTTCAAGCAGTGGAGTAACTTGGGACTTCCTCCTTCCATCGCTGATCCAAACATGCCACCTACTGTTTGTTGGAAGGGAGACATGGTGTAGCCAGTAAAACCGGTGCAAACCTTAACAAGACTAGATGCAATGCACCTGGAAAACACTCTCCAGCAGCCAGCTGGAGAACCTGCCCGTCACAGGTTCATCTGCTCTCCACCATCACAGAAGAATCATCCTGCAACATGATGTTTCAGACATGCACTTGTCAGGGGGCAGCAAGGCCAAAGCCTGAACAGCAGGAGGAAGCAAACACAGAGCGGGGCAGGAAAAACTGGTGTTAAAATGATATTGGCTTTGCTAGGCAACACTCATTGGCTACCACACAGCAATAACACAGGGGGTCTCTGAGAGGAAGCCTTGTCTCTGTAGGAGGGAAACTTAAGGAATGAACCACAGAATAGTTGGGGTTGGCAGGGCCCTGTGGGACCATGTGGCACAACCCCTGATCCAACAGGGACAGCCAGCACAGGGAGCCCAGCATTTTCCTTGTTGGACTTCATGCCATTGCTGATCATCCACACCCCCTATCTTTCTATCTGGATCCCCCTAGGCCTCTCCTAGTGTTGTGGATGCCACTGACAGCACTGCAGCACGGGGAAAGACCTGCTCCTGCTTCCCTGCTGCCTCTCCTCACAGGCCTCAGCCCTGGCCTGCTGCTGAGGGACGGAGGCCATGTTGGGCCTGCAGGCTGGGGTGCCAGGTGCCCCAGGACTGTCTCGCTTGTAGGGGGCCCAGCTGGCTGTGACGATGCAACTGCGGTGCCCTTCTGTGGCAAAGATAAAGAACTGCAGCCCTCTTTCAGGCTCCTTTCTGCAAACCGTGCAGGTTTGCCCTGGGCAGGAGAGCCACAAGCCGAGCTCCTTGTAAGGGCTGAGAGGTGGCAGATGCCCACAGAGAGGAGAGGAAAGAAGGGGTTAAAGCACAGAGGGAGGGACGAGGCTACAGCTAGCAGATGTCTGGGGCTGAAAAGTAGGTCACCTATTTCTGCCGGGAGGGTGGGATTTGAAAATCGACATCGATGTGCAAACAAAGCCAAGCAGTGCATCAAGGAGTAGAACTGAAGGCTGGAGCCTGGCAGAGATCCTCCTAGGACACCGGGCTGCTGTAGCACATCAAGAACAGCTATTAATTAAGATTATCTTTTCAAAAATTACTTTATCTTCATGAGCACATATAACTCTTGTTGATGTCTTTGTCACAGAGTGCATGGAGGACTGTCACTCCTGAGGCTGTGGTCTTTGGTGTGCATGTCTCTCTCTTTTCGAAGGTAAAAAGGGTTAAACACTACTGTCCAAGCAGGTCATGAGGTCTCTGTAAGGCATTCTCTGCCTCAGAGGTTGGAACTGTATATAGCTAAATGTTAGGAACCTAATCCAAGCACTCCTGATCATGTATATATACTTCACAGATGAGGACAGCAGGCTGGGAGAGATAGGAAGAGATAGGGTGAAACAAAGCAAGTTTATCCACAGAAAGTGGGTTTCTCTGGACAAGTCAGGATGGCATCATCTGGTAACAATTTAGTGTCTCTAATTTATTCAGAAAGAATTAATTTGAGGAAGAATTCAGACTGACATAAAAGCAAACGCTCTGATCAGTTCAGATTCTAGGTGCCTATGTCTCTGTCATATACTAATTGCTCCTGACACACCATTATCATAGGCTCACTGCAACACAAGAGAATTTTCAGGCTTAAAAAACAAATCTAAAAGACTCATTACTTTGTACAATTTGTTCAGCAAAAAAATGTATTTCTTAGCCTTCTTTACTGCATGTTTATCAGCAGTTTGGACATCAGTGAGACACCTCTGAAATAGTTTAAATGCTGCAGAAGACACAGATTTCCAAGCTACTGCTAAAAATTATAGTAGTTTGGGAGGAATGCAACACAGAACAGGTACCAAGCACCCCTTAGAGCTCTCTAGTGCAGAATATTCCATGGCCAGTTTTAAAACTTTTGTCCACTGATGTCATCCATTAGTGTTTTCTCTTTCCTCTGTTCCTTCCTACCTGGAACAAGGCAGTGAAATGCAGAGCCAGACTCTGGTTTTACTGTTGCAGTATTTAAACCACAGACCAGTTTTCATCTTGATCTCTTTAGGGCTGATACGCCATTTTCTATAGTGGAAAGGGACGAAAGATAAGGGTGAAAGAACGTTTACAGCAGAAATGACGTGGAATTGATGAGGTGATTACTCCCTTGTTCACAAACATCCCTGGGTGAGACAGCCTATTTTGATCATCTGTCACTGCTGTGCTTCAGTTTCACAGAAATACAGAATCAGTAGTTACTGGGCACTTATATCTTAGCTGGTTGGGAAGTGATCCAATCTGTGTGCCTTTATTTTCCTAAGAACAGTACCATGGAGGTAATTTCTCCACCTTGTTTTTCCTCTGTGCTTGTTTAATCAGCTTAGCTATTAAAAGATAACAAGGGTTTAGGACTATCATTAGCCTGGAGTGGTCATGTGGTTGTACTGGTAATTAGCACTGCTGTTGAACTCAGCATTGTTTAATAGGTAACTATAAAAACAGTACCACTGCACTGCTACAGAAGAAAGAAAAAGTGAAGTCCTTCTCTTCTTGAATCTGCATCCAATTGTTTGTTTAGCAGCTTTCTTATCTTGTTTATCTTCTGTGATATTAATATCTATATTCAAATCATTTAACTGCTTGAAATGGGATTAAGACCCTGCAGTCTAAAACTGCACTCCTGAGACAATTCTGCTGAGCTGCCCTGTAAGCTTTCAGGTACCAAAAACCCCTGGGAGGGCCCTGAGAGGGCCAGGTATCTCTGATCTGAATCTGAACACAGGAACTCTGTACTGCTTGGACTGTGTCCCCAGGAGTTCTGCTCTGTCAATATCCTGAGCCCTGGGCATCCTCCCAAGGTACTGGGCTCTTCACAGCTCTGTCTGTGGTCACATTTGCTTTTGAAGCACTACCAGAGGAAGAAGAAATGAAGATGGGTGCTCTTCATACACAACAGTCTAGAGTTAAGCTCACCCAGTGGAGGCTGCAGGGTAACACTCTCCCATACCCTTCTTTGCCCCTGGACATTAATAGATTGCTTCAAAGAGCTAAAGGACAGTGAAAACCATAACCTCAGGAGCTGGGGAGTAGGACGGGGGTGGCATACCGATATGCTAGGAAATCCTGTATCAATCTATTTGACATCTGTATTATATCTAGCTCTGGAAACAATGGATTCACAAAACTTCTGGAAAAAATATCCTACATCTGGTCAGTGTGCATCACAATTCTATAACAATTCTATAACAATAATGCTTTGTTGGAAGGCACGGTGCTAAAAACTAGGATGCAAGCAGAAAAGAATCATTGAAGTGGTACTGTGGAGAGGATTTTGGTGTAAAGTAAAGCAAGGATCCAAGAAGTATAAAACCTTCAAGGTAAGAAAATTTGTGCAGCTAGTGGCATCATGCAATTGCTTGCTTCTGCAAAGTCCTGGCTCTGCTCAGCAAAAGAAGTTATTTGGAGCATGCCATTGGGCCAAGAGGTCTGCGTTAATTGGAAAGAAGAAAGAATATGTGACAAAGGCACTGCCAGGGCACTTGCCTAACTGATGAGCTACTTTGTGATCCACAGCCAGGAAGGCCAACCTTCCAGGCCTTTGGCTTTACTTCCCCAATTAATTATTTGTCAGAAAAGGGGCCATCTCCTTTTAATGATTTGTATGATGCATAAAACAGTGAAGTCTTTGGCTCTGCTGCTTTAATACAGATGCACACTGCATGTGGTTTGTTTACAAGAGCCTTCCAAACTAAATGTGAAGCAAGAAGCTATGAACTACACAAGTAGGTAAAGACAATCCTGTGATATTTTGAGGGAAGAAGTTGCAGCAAGCACAGATGAAGTCCTGCAGTAACTTAATGCAAGACTGCTTTTCTTCTTTCTGTACAGTATATCCCATGCATTATCTGTTGCTCTGCAAATTTTCCTATATCAGCAGGGAGAGGACAAGGATGGATATCACTGGGACAATCAGGAAGCAGAAGTTCAAGCTCTACGCTTTCTATGTGGAGCTTCAGATCCTGAAGGGAAAATGCCAGGCTTCTCATGTTGAAATGACGGGTTTTCATGACTGTAGACTGCAACAAGGCACGTGTCTTTGGCAGATTTTATTTACGGGCAGTTTTGGTCAGACCATGCCCATGTGGATGCCCGTATGTCCTTCGAGGTCGATCTGTAAGCACGTTGACCACATTCAACTAAACGAAAAAGGATGGAAATCTCAACAGTGAAGTTGTACATATTTTCTGGAGATTGATGTGGAGGTGCAAAACGGAGTCCGCTGGCCGGCACCAAAACGGCAGGTTGGTTTGCAGGTGTTTTTGGGTTCAACACAGTGCACGCTGTCTCCTGTCAAAAGAGCAGAGGTGGGGGAAAGTGTTACAGGGGATAGGGAACTGAAACTGCTGTGGGAGGGGAACACACAGGGACCAGAGTACACGTTGGTTGGAAGCTATACTTATTTCTGCAGCTTACAGTATAACTAGTTTTATTACCGGGGCCTAGTTTGGTGTCTGATGTTAATAATTGATATAATTGGGTCTTCCCCTCTTCCCCACCATTTCTAATGAGCAGCGTTTGCTTTTTGGCTTCCCTCCATGCATTTCCTTATAGTCAGGCCTCACTGCCTCAGGAATCGTCTCACTGCTGTTGCCTTCCGTGATCCCAAACCTGCCCTTTCCACAAGGGATGGTACGGAGGTCCCATCCCAGTCCCCAGCAGCTTTTCCTTAGAAATGCTAATAGGATCAGCGTTGGAAATGAGATTAGAAGACGGAACTTGAACATTTTGTTTCAACTAAAATGGATTAGCTCGCGGGTTTGGTACAGCCAAGCATCCACGTTCCCCCTCAGCAGCAAAACCATGAAGTCGTTGTTCACAAATGCTTCTTCCCTCTTCTTAAAGCTACTTTCACAGTGCTAATGAGCTGCTGGGCTAAATCATTAACATTCTTCAAAGTTTTTTTTTTTTGCTCTCTCTCTCTCTCTCTCAGGCTATGAGGAGGATAAGGGGTTTTGTAAGGGTTATGGTTAAATCAGAAGCGTTTGCGGCTCAGCCTGCTCTACAATGGTTACCTTGTTGTTGAATTAACACACAGGCAGGACAAGTGGAAGGGCCCAACCCTGCTCCGCTGTCACAGGGGACGGCAGAGCCCCGGGCCGGGCAGGTTACTGCTGCTCGGGAAGTCGAGCTCGTCCTGCAACGAGGGGCAGAGCCGCTGAATCACGGGGGCGGCTGGCAGGAATCCCCTGGCACAAGCGCAGGAGGGTTTGCCGGCCCCTGCCAGCTTCGGGACGGGGCTACGGGGGCGGGGTTCGCTTTACTTTGGGGTTAAAACATGCCCTCTAAAAGCAGGGGGGAAAGTAGAGGCTCGAGGAAAGAAAACAACCCTCCTGCTGGAGAATGCGGGCATCGATCCCGCTACCTCTCGCATGCTAAGCGAGCGCTCTACCATTTGAGCTAATTCCCCGGCGCGCAGGCTCCATTTTCCGCCCATCCCCACACGGCCTCACCCCGCCCCCTCCGCGCGCGCCCCGCACTTGTTGTCAGGCAGTTTGGCGCCCGTGCGGCGCCCCGGAGGCGTGGCTGCGCGCCCCGGCCAATGCCGAGGAGCGGGGGGCGAGGCCGAAGGGAGAGCGCCATCAGAGGCCCCTCCCGCCGTGGCCCCCTGCCGGCTCCGAGCGCCTCGGCTCCGGATTGGACCGAAAGAGTTTATTATTTTTTAAGAGGCCTCCGCTCTTCCCATTGGGCAACGGGAACGCCTGTCACGGTGACGTTCCCCTGTTGCTAAGTCGGGAAGGTGGGAAGAGAGATGCACCCTTATCGTGCGCCGACTGGCTAGCAAGAAATCGACGGCCCGCCCCCATCCCCGCTTAAGCCCATAGAAGCGTTCCGACGGGGTGACTGACGGCGAGGAGACTGCCAATGAGAGGCCGAGCCTCGCACACCGCCCAATAGGAAAGGCGCGGGGCGGTGCCGGGGCGGTATGATTGGCAGGCGGGGCGGAGGGAGAGGAGGTCTCGCAGGCGCTGATATGTCCGCCATCTTGGAGCGTAGGTGATGGTGGCGAGCGGTGGCTTTCCCGCCTGAGCGTAGGCAGCCCGGGGCCTGTGGCGGGGTGACGCTCTTGCCGAGGTACGTCGGGTATAGCGGCACCGCGGCCTTCTTCCGGCAGAGCTCCGGAGGGCCGACGCCTCGCTCGGGGCCCTTCCGTGGCGGCGTGGGCCTGGCGCCTTCCCCCTCCGCGCGGAGGCTCCGGGCGCTTCTCGGGCGGCGCGGGGTCGGAGCCCGGCGGGGCCGTGTGGCCTGGTGCGCGTCGGCGAGCTCCTCGCGCGCGGAGCCCTGAGCCCGGGCCGGGTCGAGGGTGTGGGGTGCCGCCGGCCTGGGTGCAGTGGGGAGGGCCCAGGGCCGCGGCCTCGGGCACTTCGGTGGGGCTTAATGCTGCTGGGCGCCCTCGGAGGAGCCTTGCTGGCTTAGAGCAGCCTTTGGGCGCCGAGCGCCGCCGGCTTAGGCGGAACGGGAGGCCGCGCGGCGCGGCGCTCCCCGGGCAGGCCGAGGGCCGTGAGGGAACCGTCTGCTGCTCCCCGCCGCCAGCAGTCAGTTGTGGGGCTACCGGTTGCAGAACTTCTCTCCTGCGTCTCGGTGATGAGCCAGGATCACCTCACTGATAACTAATGCTGCTTTTACTTTCCTTCTTTAAAATCACTGCCGCTGCATTTCTGTGAGGATGCTGCGTTTTTTTGTTTTTTTGTTTTTTTAAAATTATTATTCCTTTTTGTTAGAATTTGCTCGGAGTGTGGCAGTGTTGGTTTACCTGTTGCTAAAAACACCTGGCAAAATCCAACTTCGGACCTGCTGCTTGTTTTTGTTTTGCTTTAATAGTCGCAAACTTCTATAAGCGTAAGGGGGAGGTGGTGTTACAGCCTTGTGACATAAGCGCAGGTGGAGCTGAGGTCAGGGGATTCTCTCCACCAATGTGACACAAGTAGCAGCACGCCTATTCACGGTATCCCAAAGTTCTGAGCAGAGGAATACGAAAAGCTCGGGGGTGATATAAAAGCTTTAGGATATCTTCCCGGAGAGTGCTTGACTGCCTAAAAGTGAAAGGTTGTATCGCAGGTTGTGATATTATTTATGTAGGCAGTGTCCTTCAGTGGGAACAATGTAAATGTACTCTTAGCTGTGTGGGTCTGATGGTGTTTGTTTGCTTGTTTATTTTTAATGCTGAATATTAAGCTGGTTTAAAACTTCCGGATCATGCATACAGTGGCACGTGAACTGTGCAAATACCCAGCACCCTTCTTCTTTTTCTTCTTAGTAGTTGTGAACTGCTCAAATACCCTATTTCAGTGATGTAGCTGGAATGCTCAGGTTTGATAAAGTGCAACATGTTTTCAGTACAGCACATATTGGAGTAAGAGTCTGATTGCTTAGCTCTGTGTTACTTCTTTGTGCTCCGTTGGGAGGCATGGACTAACTGTAGCTTGCAGGAGTCTTTATTATGCAAATCTAAAAGAACAATACAGAATTATGTTTCCAATATACAACTTGTTAATGAGACCCCATGCAGATGCGGTATACAGTCAGCATGTGAAGTTCTTAACAGTTTGTAATCTTAAGTACTTCTTCAAAGGCACTGAAATGATGAGTTTCATCTATCTGTGATATTGCTTTAACACAGATAAGGTTTTATTTCCTTTCCGTGGGAGATGCATATGCAGTATCACATTCCACACTTCTGAGTTACTGAAGGAATTTATCATCTACAGAGACCTTATTCTGGCCTGAAGACCTGCTGGGGGGTTCTGTTTGCAGCGTAACGAAAGAAAACACTGTTTCACCTAAATTTGCACTTTGGAAGATGAGTAAAGCAGCCTGTTGAGTGGTAATGTCTTTAAGCAAGGTAGTGCATTATTGCTTCTTTGCAAGCAAGTTGGATTTATATGTAAACTGCAGTGGTTGTCATGTCTCTGGGTTCTCTTAAATATAAGCTGTTAATATTCCGTTATGGAATTAAGTGTATGAAATAGTTTGTGTGCATCTTCACAATATTGCCTGCAAACTCTTCACTGTGCTTCTGGTGATTTGATAAAGTGAGGAAATGTGGCTGTTTCCTTCTGCACGCTCATTCCTTGCACTTAGAGGTGATGCTAACGATGGGATACCAACCAGAGTGAATCAGATGATGATCTCAGAGTGAATTCAAGTAACTTAAATAGAAATTCTGCAGCATTATAGCAGAAAATTGTGTGTGTAACATTAATATTAACAGATGGTTAGAGAGTGAACTCTAGTGCTGTGGCTCAACAGCTTTGCTTCTCTGCTCGGCTTAAGCTTGGAGTGCACATACTGTGCTGTGCTACACAGCTGGCTCCAAAGCAGCCAGTAAGTGACTGAAACCTTAGGAGAGTGATGCTTTGATGAGCTCTCTGCTCCGGTTCCCTTTCTCTCAACTGATGATGTCCTCTTTTGTCCAAGCGCTTGAAAGGCTTTGTAGTATTTATTTAGCTCTGCAGGTAGCTAAGCAGATTGCTTTGTATCGCTGTATTGAAATGTTTCATCTTCTAGCTTCAGTGTTGCAGCACTGTACGCAGTACCTTTGTAGCAGAAGGCTTGTGTGGTTGTGTCTCNACTCATAACTGGGTTCATTCATTGTCTTTGGAAGTTGTGGTGGAAATATAGCCTCTGTGGGTAGAGGAGGTCTATTTCCATAGTAAGGGTGTCAGAAGCATACCATGTAGCACCGAGTTTGGGCTGTCATAGTAGCATTTTCATCNGCTCAGAACTGGGTTCATTCATTGTCTTTGGAAGTTGTGGTGGAAATATAGCCTCTGTGGGTAGAGGAGGTCTATTTCCACAGTAAGGGTGTCAGAAGCATACCATGTAGCACCGAGTTTGGGCTGTCATAGTAGCATTTTCATCTGTGACCCTCAAGGTTTCCGTATATTCTGTGTCACGTGGCAGGTTTGGGATGGGGTGTTTCTCACAGGAGGCACTGCATCTGAATTTACCCAAGAAATCACATCTGATAGCGTTTCTGTAGAGCAAGACATGGAGCCATGGCTTTTGGCAAAGCTTCCCACAGTGATAAAACGCATAGGGATAGATGAAAAATAATGTCTTGCTTTTCTCAACTGATTTCTTCATGTTGGAGGAGAAGAGCAAAGGACTCAAAGTGATTTAGTGATTGGGTTCGGTTCTCGTGTTTAGGGTGGGAGGGAAGTCTGGAAGATTAACCAGAAAATACAGAGAGAGTTTGAACGTTAAAAGCTTTACATATCACGTTTAAGCATTTTGGTGATGTGTCAATGTTCCGGCATCTGTTGTAGAAACCATATGCTACTAAGCAACTGCAGTAAAATGTTTTTCTACTCTTGGGTATTACATACAGCTCTATGGCTGGTTTGGGACGTTATTCAGGAATCTAGATGGACTGAATTGATCAGATGGCGTTGACGCTGGGTGGAAGCTGCTAACAGCTCGCTCGTGGCTCTTCTGGTGCTTTTTGGTAGCAGTTCTACACACTAAATTGGGAAGAAAAAATCTCTTATTGATTATTATTTTTTTTTTTTACTCGAAGATTTTGCTGTGTTTATTTAATAGCTTCCCTTTGGTGTTGAGAAGCGTATTTGGTGTGTGGGGTGAGAAAAGTTCCTGCAGCATACCGAAGCCCTCGGCTGTTTCTTTTTGCTGTTTCCCCAGGATCATAGATGTTACGGTTGGAAAAGACCTGTAAGATCATCTAGTCCAACTGTAAGTAGTCCCATGTGGTCCTTCCCTAATCCTGTTAAGCAGACCTGTCGGTTCCTCTCTCGTGGGGCTTAAAAGCCCGAAGCACTCAGTGACAGGATCTGTGCCACCTGCGGTGGGAGGGAGGACCTGAAGGACTTTGGCATTGGCTGTGTGGACTGTGAAGCTGCGGTATGTGATATGGCGGCGTGTGTTCTCTCTCCCTCTGAATGTAACTGAACAGACTTAAAATATTCTCTCGACAGTGCTGGGAATCCGTTGTTACCCAGGAGTGAGGGACTGAGGAAAAGACTGGCATTATTATGGGTGTGTTGGCCAAGTGGTTAAGGAGAGCATATATGAAATGGATAGTGAGGATTTGATTAAGTTTGGACTCTGGTGTGAGGGGCAGCAGATCTTAATTGAAAAACCAAAAAGCTACATGTCCAGGAAAGCAGAAACTGCCTGATGCTGAGGCTTGCAGGTTGGCTTCCTTGGAGAAACACCAAAGGGCTTCTGTATTTAATTTTGGATGCGGTGACTCCAAGTGTTTATACATACGCTGTTACACTTCTGTGGGGAGATGGCGTATGTGGCCTCGTGGTCTCTTTTCTGTTCCCATTGGATCTTCTGGAAACCGAGCTCTGAAAGGCTGTAGGCTGGCTCCTGTTGGTTGCACCAGCAGGTGCTTGTAAAAGCATGGAAAGCTCCAAAGCCTTTTTATGGAGACTTTGGTCCTGGGTGAGGCTCTGTGGAAGGGCCACCTGAATCCCAGCTTGGCAACAAAACCTGCTTGGGATTGAGAGTGGGAACTTTCCAACTAGTGGTAATTTGTAATGAAGTTATTTAGTGTGTTCTGGGCTATTGCAAATACCGTGTTAAAAGCATCCACGTTGTTAGCAGCTCTCAAGTGAGTCCTAGGCGGCTTT